>NW_019291569.1:0-27122 GCF_000500325.1 Leptinotarsa decemlineata
CCTCCGTTTTAGTCCCCTTGGTGAATGCTACTATGGTCGATTTGGATGGGCTTATGTTGAGCCCTTCTTCTTCGGTCCATCTTGTTATAATATTTAGGGCCTGCTGCATGCATCACTTCACTACATTATTGTATTTACCCTGGACTGAGATGACTAAGTCGTCTGCATAGCCCAGTGCTTTATACCCATTATGTTCCAAGAGACATAGTAGCTCGTCCATAACAGAAGGGATAGAACCCCCCCTGAGGACAGCCCCTCGCTACCCGTGCGACGACTGTTTCCTCCATAATATTTGTATACACCAATCTTCCCCTAAGCAAGCAGTCTATCCACCTGCAGCTTGTCTTGTCGATCCCTCTTCTCCTCGATGCCAGAATGATTGATTCTAACGACGTATTATCTAATGCGCCCTCAATATCCAAGAAAGCAGCTAAAAGTACTTCCTTGTTTTTGTAGGTATATTCTACTTATATATTCAAAATGTTCAAATTATTTGCCATGATAAACTGTAGTAAGTGCTCACCTCTTTCATTGGTGTTTGTGCTTCCCCAGGTTAGGTGGAGTGCATTGGCATCACAGCCAATTATGAGTTGTGGTCCCTTTGCTTGGCAGGCCCTAACCAACTCTTCCACTTCCCTGGTTGATGGTGGTTCCGGACTGTCATAAGGGAGGTATGCCGATTCAATGATGATTTCCTCAGGTCCGCCCCCGCCAGCCGTCTTTATTTTGACTGCTGTCAAGTCTCTGGAACACAAATCACTCAACGGCAGTATATTTATTCCTTTACTGATGATTATGCATGTTCTTGGGGTCTGTGAGGTTCTGTTATAAATTAACTCCCTTCTGATGCCCGCCCAATACCATTATTTTTCCCCTGTATACCTAGGTTTCTTGTATGGGAGCAATATCAAACACCCAACAGCCGAAGCCCTATTATTGTGTTGCAGGTTTGTTTGTATCACTCTCAACATTGTTGTTAAGATTCGTCAGGACCTGGAAGGTGACCATGCCCAGCTTGTAGTAGGCTTTGAACATGTTCCCCTCCAAGGTCCTGAAGGAACTTCCATTCGTGGAGTAGGCCAGGATTTGTCCTTCCTTTTCCACTTTTCTGCTCAGTAGGATCTAGTTTTCCACTGCCAGGGCAGGATTCTGCTTACTGAGGTGTATCCTAACTGTAGTATTCTCATCTTTTTGGCCCGGAATGACGACTAGGACTCTCGGTCTCTTCGGGAGTTCGTTAGCCTCGACTATGGTCAAGTCCGCCCCCTCCCAAAGATTTCCCAAGTTTCCAATGCTTCCTCTGAGTCAATCTTTTGTCCCTTCATTCGCACAGGTTATCCATAGGACCCCTGCGCCGAATGAGGTCTTTTTGAATAGGAGGTTTTCGAGGCTACCAGAGGAAGTATTGTCCAATTCGCGGACAAGTCCTTCCTGGATCAGGATCTGCTTGACCCTGACTCAGGGTGACCTCAGGGTGTCTCGTGTCGGTGACCGCCACCCTCAGGCCACTAGCAGCCTCGCTTTAGGTCCCAGTTTCTTTGGAAGCCCTGAGTTTTTTCAGTGCCTTTTGTGGGGGAGTTTTTACATCCTCTCTAGGTCTCTTTTTGGCCCTTTCCACGGAAGTTACTTTTGTTTTCTCTGCTTGTCTGCGGTCTTTTGTGTTACATGATTTTTCAATCCATGTTCTCGCAGCTATTTTCCGTGTTTTCATCAGTTTGCGCCCCTAACGGCATTTTGTTCTGCAGTTCGACTTTCGTCAATCCTGCAGTTATGCTTTCGGCGGGGCTGGTGTTTCCCGCCATTTGACTATGACTTTCCCGGTTAGTTTGCACCTCCAGGATAGTCTGATTTTGCGAGGAGTCGCTCGAAGTGTCCTCCTCTGATATTCTTGAACTTGTTTCCTGTTCCATCCAAGTTCCACGAGTATGGGGGAAAGGGTTGTCCACATCCATGGTGTCCCTTGTATGGATGTAAGGCTGGATACTTTGGGAGGTCGCCTGGTATCCCAAAGGCTCCGTTAATGATACCTGATGAGACTCAGGTACCATTCATCCTTTGGCACGAGTCGCATAACACTTTGGAATAAGCCTGGGTCCTTCTTGGTCTGACTGTTCTGTTACGGCCTCTTCGGCATGGGAGACCCTACCAGCAGCTAAGCTGCCGCCGACATAGCCCATAATTTCATCACAGTACGCAAGCCCTCCCACCACGGCAAGGTGAAGACCCCTCGGGAGGGATATCGAAAACCTACTTATAATTTTTTTTCTTCAGTTAATTTTTTAATTTTTTCACAGATTCTTTCAGGGATTTCAAATCAATGTATATCATATTAGACAATGGAAGTCCGAACTGATGAAATGCACCATGGAACATTGTCAACCACCTTCAAACAAACCGAAAAAATATGAATTTCATAAATGGATTTTTCATTCAGATACAAAACAAAAAAAACCCTTCTACTACTACTCTGTTCTACGAATATTGAACTAGGTGTTTTGATAACAATATAATATTTCACAAACATTATCATTCATGACCTCCACTTCGGCACAATTTGTTTCATACACATAAATATTTTCACTTTTCCTTTGTTGTTTGTGTTTTCCTTTGTTTCTTCCAATGTCTATTTTCACATGTAGAATAGGCAAGTACGTGAGCTGGTCTTTCTCTCCTGAGGCTAGCCGCACACAGATCGGGAACGTTGAGCTGAATAATATAAAAAACGTAATTTGAAGTCAATTCCATAATAACATCACATTCTTCATGTATTAGGATTGGTTTGGGAGTAGTTGAGTAAATATATTTCAAGACTCATTTGTTGAGAACAAAATGCAAATACATGACGATTTTCAATTCAAAGGAAACATCTTAATATAATAATTTCAACTATCATACCTCCTTCTCCACGACTTAATGACCATTACCCTTAGAATTTTACTAGTGAAAGTACTATATAAGACATCAATTGAAAAGTTAATTCTACAAGGAATTCTTCCAAGTGACTGTTTTACCACGTAACTTTTCATTTTGACAACATTTCAAGGGTAACTTATTGGTACTTGTATATCAACGATTCATTGGGAAAAACCAATCATCCAATATATTGCTTTGCTGACGACAACACACTTGTCTCGTCATTCCATTTGGATTCCAGGACATCGACTACGGAGGCACATCTTCACCGGCAGCAGTAGGTTGCATATCTTAATGAGGATTTTGAAAGTGATTTCGAATTGGGGTTAAAGTAACCAAGTTCAATCCAATGCTACAAAAACCCAGGCATCGGTTTTCTCCAAGAAGATAAATGTCTCCGAACCATATAATAATGTTATATGTCTCCATATAATAATGTTAGTGGATTGACAATGTTTCATGATGAATTTCACTAGTTCGGACTTTCATTGTATAATATATAAAATGATTTGAAATCCCTGAAACAACTAAAGAAGAAGAATTGAAAATAGATAGCTGTAAATAAAAATTATATTGAGCAAAAAAAACTGAAATGAAATAATAGTGGAATAAAATATAACTGACTGTTATAAGGAAACAAGTATAGCTGAGGCACCAGTCAATCTAATAATAACACTGATGATAATCAAGAAGAAGTTTTACAATACGGTTTCCCAATATTCCTGCCCAAACGTTAATTTTTCTGGATACCCAATATGTATGTATGTATGTATTTCCTGAAAAACGTGAGGGTTGGTGTCACTCCAATAACGGCAATTTTGTCAGTGACCATTTCCATTTGAAAAAATGTACATTCGTCACTAAAACAAATATTGTGGAGATAGGTAGTATGCCTTGCAATAGTTTCCGTCATGATTTCGCAGAATTATGTTCTTCGATCAGGGTCATCTTCAGTTAATTGGTGACCATTTCAGTTGTGTGTGGATGATGTCTATTTCTCTTCAAAAGTCTCCACACAGTAGAAGGAGACACCTCACAAACATTCGCGACGGAATAAGTGGACTGTAAAACCGAAAATCAAATGAAAATATTCTAACTGAACAATGATGTTCATTGTCGTACTGACATTTTTTGACGTTTTCATAAATAGAAAATAACTTAACAAACCTTATCGAGTTGTTGGAATTGCCAGACGGCAGATAAAAAGGAATATTTCTAAAAATATCGATATCAATGTGTTTGTCTTCAGGAAATTATTAAATGATCAGCCATTTTGCAGTAGGTGAAGATATTGACTTCAAATTCTAGGGTTGTGAAGTATTCGTCAGGAGCTTCAAAATGATGTGTCAGCTTATATTGCGCATCAATGGCAAACGTCCATGTTTCGGAATAAGATACTTGTCATATTGCCTGTTTAGCACTAATCTGGATAGCATTAAAAGGCAAAGCACTCGAATCTTCGTACCTTCGTACGTGTGATAACGATTCATTTTTCTCCAACCCTACGATAAGTCGAATAGAAATATTACAACATTTTCTATAGCAGTTGATACTTCACATCGAAATCGCATGTGAAAGGGATACGAATTCAATAAAACATCAGGAATCAAACGTTTGCGATAACAAACTGCAGCATCATACTGTTTAGATGACCCGATCAAAGCCTGATTATCATATCAAAGTGAACTGTGAAATTTGGGGACGAGCAAAGTGTATTGTTATGGAGATCACTAAATTATCAGACTGCTGCAGCGCAGTTCCTTCATTGATTATTCTCACTACAAGAACATTAAAGAATTCAATTTTGATACATGGTTTGAATCATGGTGATCATATTCTACAAATTTTCTTCATTTTCCTAAAATGTATAAGATTATTTCAACTGAAACTTATATATACATAAGCATATATTACATAATATATTAGTGAAATCATATATTATTATGAGATTTGAAACTTTCCATACTTTTTTACCACCTTTATTTGTAACTAACGTTACTGCAGTTTCGTCCTATAAGGACATTTTCAAACTTATACATTGAACTAACTAAAACTAAAATAATCGATATTATTTCTCATTTTATAATGTCCTCCAATTGTCTTTAGAAGAACAACTCAAAAGCAACTAATATCAAATATCCCTATTGAGGTCGTTCACAAAATTTTTCAATCCAGCGGTTACAATAAATAAATACAAAATTTTGGATATTTTTTGTGAAGCAGAACTCGACTCTGAACAACATCAGAAAATGGCCAATGAGACTTTACCGAAACTCCATTAGTTCGGACTTTCATTATCTGATATTATATAAAATTGTTAGAAATCCCTGAAAGAACTGAAAAAGAAGAATTAAAAATGAATATCTAAAAATAACAAGTATATTGAGCAAAAAATCTGAAATGAAATACAAGTAAAAATATAGCAATTGAATAAAAATAAAAGTAAAAATTAAGAGATTCAAGCCAAGTTACTTCACGACGTTTCCATTGTTGGTATCCACAATCGACTTCGGGTGATGACTTTGATTCCTCCGAGAGATGACTATTTATGGGTCATTCGAGTACTTTCACTTTCTCCGCTTTTCTTTTTCCGCTTCACTGGTTTAGTGGGAGATGACCGTTTAGCGGGAGTTGGCCATTTTCCACTTGGAGATGAGTTTCCATACATTGCGTATCTCTACGCTAGCTTGGCTGAATACGTTGTTGGACAACATGTATGCGGCTTCTTTGAATTTCCTCTTGAACCAATGTTCCTCTCTCTGTATGACCTTAGCTTGTGACTACTCTATGTTATGTTGATGGGTCCAAACAATGTCTGCAATTTCTGATTTGCTGGTTTCTCCTCGCTGTGTGTGTTTCTTGTGCTCCGCAGAGCAAACATCAGGATTTTCCGTACTCACAGGGTATCCCGTAAATGCAATTTATGGAATCGCAGTCCGCGTTTGGTGGCCTGGTTATCATGAGGCTGCTACGGATAGTCTTTCCGTATCTAAAGCAGGTTCTGATGTTGTACTTGGAACCAATTCTTCTTATCCTTTACAATATTCCTCTNTATTACATCAAGAAATGAGCGAGATATAGGTTTCTCACTCAAAAAATAAACCCACAAATGAAGTATTTTAAATGAGTGGTATGATGGGTTCTTCAATGAATTTCACTCACCTACTTAAAGTTATCTAAACTTTGCTCACCAGAAGAGTTTTCCTGATATTTGTCCAATATTTACGTTCATTATCACTATTTGAAAGTGGCACAATAAAATTGGAATAAAAATCAAAAAGATATTTTTCTCATAGGTTCCTCATGAACATTTACAACTTTTTATGACTTGGAGAGCTGACTTGCATTCCCTAGTTGAAAAGTACTCATTACGTTTTCAGTTTCTTGGCGCACCTTCTTGTACCAGGTACCAATCCATTTCCTTTTAAGAATATTGATACTATCTTGAAAAAGAGTGATAAAAGTTATGAAAACAAATGATACAGAAACATGTCATTCACTTACTTTTCTCTACTGAAGATACACAACTGAAATCACTCTAGTTTAAACATATACTTAGTTAAACCAACAAATCCCACACACCAACTCTCCTCGGGCCTGAAATGAGGTATTGTAGGTTAAGCATCATGACATACTTTTCTTAAAGACTGAATATGTAACTTCTATTTGAAGATGCAAAAGCAAACTATTTGCTGTGCTGCAAATTTGACAGCCTCAAACTATAAATGATACACTAAACATGAGATAATTAAAAACTTTGATAATAACATCAATACACAATGCATTACACACGCGAACCTGCCATGTCAACCGCCATGTTAAATCAAATGTCGATTTCAACTCAAAGCTGCCAAGCGTTGTCTGTCGCGCGCTACACTTCAATTGACCAATCAGAAACGTCCAATAGTTCACTTCCCCATTTCTCTGTTGCCAGGATTTGTCGCTTTGTAATTGAATAATTTCAAATACAAAAAGATAAATAGGATGAGAATCAACCGATTCATGGATGCAATTGGTTCATTTGTTGGACCATTCGAATTTTTTTGTCGTTTCCAACAGTTGCAGTTGGAGCAATTCGTCAGAATCTTCGCGATAAGTTCAAAAAGTTAGGTTATACATTCGATTAAAATCTTCCAATAGTTTTGTTTTTAATAATATTGAATTATTTAAATACGTTATCATAAAATAATTCAAAATTCCAGTAATACATATAATACAATATTCCAAAATATACCGTGGGGATATATTCTAAGAATATACCTTATGGTATATTCGATCGACAATATTCTTAGAACATTCACGGGAGAATAATCCATTTATAGACATTCTATGCACATTATTTCGGGACTAATCCTAGCATATTCTATGAATATTCTAAGGGTGAATATATACGTTCGTTTTATGACATAGAGGGAATATTCCATGAATATCTGGTGCTGTGTGGGCAGTGCCCACATTCAGACTGAGTGAACAGTTCAACTTTTTGTGGCCCAAATAATTTTTTTGAAGATTATGTAATTTTTTTGTGAATGATTGTGATAATAATCAATGTTTGAACTGTAAAATTCACGATAAAAAATTTTTCACCTTCAATTTTTTTGTAAACAGGTGGTTCCACCACACAAAAAAATTGCTGACTGAAAATAATTTATTTTCAAAAAATAAAGCTCAACATTGTTCATGAAATAATTACAATAACTTCATTCCTTATGAAAGGCAGCAAAACAGTTTCTCATATCTTGAAGGCAAAGTCCAACATTACATGAAGAACAGTGCCATCTTGTTCTGTGAGGTTCTTTCCTTGTGCTGCATCTAACTTTATTACCATGCAGTGGCATATGTGCTGCTTTGTCAGTACGGATTTCCAATGGAACATAAATTTTAAATTTATTCACTGCACCCTCAACACTTCTTCGACCTTTTTGAGGTTTTTCAGGATCGGCATCGATAAGACCCATAGATACTGATAGTCTGAACTCTTTCAAACTTAGGTTTTTTCCTTCTGCGCTGACTCTTTTTTTGAAAAGGAGAAATGCGTTTACAACAGTCAGATCGACAAAATGCCAAAAAATCCGGTGCCACCTTTTTTTAGATTTCCTATCGATCTCATAACATGACTTGTACATATCGCTTAGGTCTACGAAGCCCATATTCTTATTATAATCTTTCACCTTTTTCAGGCATTGGATCTCTAGGCGAGAGCCGTCTTTTTGCTTTCTTGATACCTCTTCAATATCCTGAGGGTTGTGAAAGTGACTGATGAAATGAACCGGTTTATTATCATTCCATTTCAGGGCTACAATGCCAGTATCAGTAATACGCCAATCATGATCACCCCTTTTCATTGTTTTATCTGCTGGAAAATCTTTAGGAAATCTCTTTCTATCTCTTCTCGCTGTTCCACAGCAATAGATCCCTTCAATTTTCAATTGTTTTTTGCAGAGTAACTGAATTGAAGGAATTATCAACGTAGACTTCATGATATCCACCTACCAGCTCTCTGGTCAAGTCTATCACCACTGGAGTTCCTAGGCCTTGTTCACTCTTTTCATTCGTTTTCCCTATAAAAAATTAAATAGTAAGCAGTTCACATAAGCCAAAAACAATACAACCTGTATATATCTGGAACTGTGAAACATAACCGGCTTCATTTGCTCGTACCCACATTATGTATCCTCTTTTTATTGGTTTTTTTCGGCATATACTGGCGAAATGAGCATCTACCTTTGAACCTTATCATAGATTCATCTATACTTTGGCATTTTGAAGGTTTGTAGGATTCCGAATATGTTCTTGACGATGTTTCAAGCATGGGCCTGAGTTTATAGAGTTTGTCGTAATTAGCTTGCCCTTTCTTTGGCTCGATTGCATTGTCGTTCAAGTGCATATTACCAAGGAGCCAACTGAACTGTATAGTACTTGTGGCCCCAACTGGAACCACAATTCTAAAGATGGAAGAACAATTATACTCATTTACACTTAGGCACTCATTCATCGTGTAATCCTAAAATATAATATATTTTAGGATTTTAGGATAATGATATTATCATTATTTCATAGAAAAATATACCACCAAGTAACCATTATCGTTTGAGTGTATAAGACAAAAGGATTACTATGATGATAACAGATATAAATCAATCAACCCTCAACTGACACTCACTGCACATGTACGACTTGAACTATTCGTACGCTGTTACAGGGAGCCATCAGGCAACTCTCCTTTCACGCGATCCAGACAGTGGTTCCAGTCAGCGCAGTGGTTGAATTCAGAAGATGGACATCGAGTTGAATGGAACAAGATGATATTGATTGCCAATGAACCCCAAAGTAAGAGACGTGGCCACAAAAATGATCGTATATTCTTATATACTTGAAGAAAAATATAGATGTTGGCGAAATTGCAACAGAATAATATCAGAGAACACTTTGTACTACATCGAATGTTTCAGAAGTCAATCAATAATAAACACTGACATATTTCATATAATTTTTTTTGACATCTGTCGAATACGTTCAAGCACTAAGCGAAACGAACAAAACTTCAAGTTAGTATTATTAAATTTGTTTCTAGTTCTGCAGAAGAAGGAAAACGTTAGGAAAAGTATCTTGTATAAAATTTTCTGTCCTCCACTATGTGGTCCTCCCGAATCTTCTTAATGTCTACTCATACTCACTGAATGGTAATTATTAATTGAGTAGTAATTTTGCAGTACATCGGATCCTTTGCAACAAAATCCTGTGAATTCAATGTAACATGGAAATTGATCTAAAGTTATTTTCGTGTGAATTTACAATAAAATAAATTGAGCAAGAATTCAACACAGTCCAACCTAATTTGTCGTGACACCTGTCAGAAATGTTATTCATCTGTATCATGAAGTAACAGCTATTTGTGTGATACTTGAAAGATTTGTTTACTCAAAAAACATATCTTGAGCCAGTTTCAACATTTACATTAGTCTCACCTCAACAATTGCCAGTAATAATAAGTAATTTTCATATACTGACCTTGGTAGTTGTCGTAGGTTAGGTTTGCCGTAATATTTATTTATTCATGTCAACTGAAATTTGCAAGGTGGGGTTCTGATTCAGTATTAGGTGAACACCTACGCGAAGTGAATGTGAAAGTAATACAGAGAAGTGCCTTTTGAAATGCTTCAATCCGTAGGGTCATCAGAGTACATATTACATTCAAGTGGATTCTAGTTGAATTCATTTTATATTTGATATAAGCATCTATTGTTTCCCTCTAGATAAAGCTGTAATTTGTTCGAATATTTTTTAAATTATTCAAATTGTTTGTGGAGGTATCTGTTAGTCAAATGTTGAGTCATATAAGAGTTGAGTTCTCATTATATTAGATTTGGATCATATATTCTACTGATCCTACATATATTATGAATGTAAAAGTTGACTGAACGGATGTGGATAGAATTTATTCCAATTATTTTCTTCAAATCGCTGAAATTATAAAAAAATTGAAGGTTTGGCAACCAAAATAGACTTTAACAGTTATGAAAAACGATAAAACAGATGTTTGAATCAACATCTATGTAGGCCGTTCAGAGCTATACGTTCTTCATTGCTGATATTACGTAGAGACAACACCATCAAGATCCTACCTGCAGATAAACGAAACTGTGATGATGGATACTGTTATCAACGAAGATGTAATAACGTGCAATTAAAAAGTTGGTCTCTAAACAACTTTTATTCCAGAACTCAGAAAAAGACCCGCTTCTATAAAAAGTACAGTCATACCATAGATTATATCTTAAACTACCCACACTGTTGTTAACCTCACTTTTTACAAACATTATCAAGGCATATTTTTGCACAACACGGTGTATACGGTAATTGATACGATACCTTCCCTTATAAATTAAGTCGTACCACTGGTTTTATAGTGCGTTTGGGTCTCTCATTAACATTTACTTTATCATCCTCAATTATAGGAGTTGGTGAAAGTGTCTTAGACACTGGTGATTCAATTTTCAAGAGACTATCACGAGTACTATTGTCTAAACTCTTCCTACCTCTAGCCTTATCCTTATCTTATTCATTTTGTACAGGTAAATCCGATTTTTCATTCACAGTTGAAGGCAAATTCAGGTCGTTATCACATAAATTTTGAGTTCTTCAGTTTGCTTTTTATTGGCCTCAATGAACAGTTTAAAGAGTTGCTGATGTTCTGGCGACAATGTTGGATCTCCCATACCGTTGTTGTCGAAGTTATTGGGCTACTGGTTGTTGGTGGACTAGGCCTCTAACCGTCTAATCGGGCATGATTCCTCAATAAAATCTCTGTATTATTCAAACCTGAAAACTTTTTTCTATTCGGATTCTTCGTAATGCAGTTAACAAGAACTTTGATCGTAGACTACCAGTCAAAATTTCAGATATTTTCACTTTGTCAACTCACAGTTTTATATGATATTATTCCGAGCAGTAGGAAATACGTGCACTCTTCACGAAATCTACACTACAAATGTGAATACATACATATTCATATATAGATGAAACAAATTTCAATTACATTAATGTATTACATAAGTTTTCGGTATATTAATACACATAGAGATCATAATATGGAATACTAGATAAATGAAATCCAACGCGCAATCTTTGATTTTTGTGGGTTATTTGTTTATTCCACACCAACATTGTACGTATCTTTTGTAATATATGTATTTGTATATTTTTTCAGTGTGAATGCACGTTATTATTATTATTATTAACTACCCATTTTATTGCACTATTAATGTTTCAGGAGAGTTTCTCTCATATATTTTAGAAAAATAATTTTTAATAAGAACCTTCGAAAAAATTCTTCTCAGATTATTCAGTGACAATTTAGAGTATTTCATTCAAGAATATTACTCTCATCCTAAACAGTAATTCACCTCTAACTGTCCATCTGGAAGAGATTAATTTATTGTTCACTGTGGCAAATAGGGACGATGTAGGAACGCACAGGTTGTATTGTAAGGGGATGCGGTCTGACACAATAGAATAGAATAGAAAAACCCAAGGCCCCCACGTGAAATAACACAGTGTGTTCTTTTTTCTGAGCGATTGATCTTTTCGTGCTCGATTGAAACCTGATGGACACTTTTAGTAACAATCGGTAGCTTATGGCTTTTTATTTCTATTTGTTATTTCTTTATTATTTTGCCGATGAAAAAAACAAGAATGTTTTTTCAAATAACGAAGAAGAAAAGAAACTGGGACAACTACTGACAGTCATTGAATTTTCTTAAACAGCTCCTATAAAGTGTGTCCGCAAAGTATGGAATAAATTCGATATTTCCAAAACCAAAGGTCGTTTTACAAAAACCTAAAACAAGTCGATTTTTGATTTTAATATTCTACACTTCACAATAAAATTTAATTTTATTTTTATCGTTGTTTCAATAAAATCTTTCACAGGGTGATCCATATTAATGTGAAGACGTCATCGGTATTTTTTTTAAATACAACACCCTGTATTTGGTGTCAGTTTTAGATAAAATGTAACGAGATGATTCCGAAAAGGTATAATACTTGGGGTCTAACGGACAGAATTTGATAGATGTGCGCTTAGAAAATACGTTTTATTGATGTCATTTGAAATATATAAAAAAGTAAATGTCATGGACCAATCTAACGTTTCAAATAAAGAACCGATAAGATTTTGCAAATTTTATGCGTTTTTTTTTTAAAAAAGTTCTCAAGCTCTTAAAAAATCACCCGTTATTTCGTACCTTTCAAAGAGTTTCTTGTTAGCATTAGAGGTTGAGTCTTGTTTGAAGATCATCAGTGTTATTATTAGATTGACTGGTGCCTCAGCTATACTTGTTTCCTTATAACAGTCAGTACGGTTGGAGCATGTTTGGCAAAACAGTCGATCATCACCTGTTAAAAATTCAATTTTCAGATGATTCAACAATAAGCTTTGCACGAACTGGTTATTCGTCATATTAGGAAAAGCTAGATGAAGTTCCAGAAATTTACATAAGTTTTCGCTATTTCTTGAACAATTACTACGGAGTAGAAAAGTGAGGATTTTTCCAGCAAAAGATTTACAAACACAAGACGAGATGGGCTGTACGGAATCGTTCAATTCAGAGCGATCAGGAGTATTCATTTTGCTATTGTTTTTCTCACGAAGAGTATTTAACAAGAACCCCAAGAATTTGGAACAAATCTCTTGTTGTCCTAACGAGTATCTAGTGGAGAAAGTCAGTTGGAGGGAAAGATGATACCTTCCTACAAAACTTCAGCTGCGTGAACAGGTGTTTGAGTTTGATGAATAAGTAGGAAACATTCCCGTTCTCGTTCATCATTAAAACTTCATTCTTGAAATTCTTCGTCATGAACAACACTTGTAAAATACTATTCATGTTGCAAGTGTTTCCTAAATTAACCAATCCAATTTTCTTCTCTGGATTTTCAGGACGACTCTCTACTGATAAGGAAGAATACGTTTCACAGAATCTTCATAAGAACCATTTCTCAATCTGCGATCGATCCTTCGAAGTGAAGAAGAGTTTCGTAGAGGAATCTATTCGGCTCTTGCTTCATGAAGCTCTTCCACTGAAAGGGAACCAGAACTACGAGGACTGCAACTCATATTTGGGGGGCAAGAATGACCTGAGTCCACTGACTGCACTGAAAAAGAAGAAGGTGGGTCAATCACTTGTGAATTAACCTTGGTAGGAGACTGATGAATATCCACATATCTCGGAATTGTTACTAAAAAGTGATGGTGAGAGAGGTTTTAGCTAGAAGACAGCAAGAACTCCACAAGGAAGAGAAGCCGCCAAAACCAGTGCTTGAACTTCCCTACATCAGAGGATTATCGAAAAGGATAAGAAGGACTGGGTCCAAGTATAACATCAGGACCTGCTTCAGATCTGTAGCTGTAGCAGCCTCACAAAAACCATTCACCAAACGCGGACTGCGATTCCAAAAATTGCATTTATCGGATACTCTGCGAATGCGGAGAATCATACATCCGTGAAAGTAATAGGCCATTGAAAGTTCGCATTGCTGAGCACAAGAAATACACACAGCGATGAGAAACCAGCAAATCCGGAATATCAGAGAATATTTGGACTCATTAACATAACATCAAGTGGGCTCAAGCTGAAATCATCTACAAGGAGGAACACTGGTTTAGGAGAAAATTCAAAGAAGCCGCATATATGTTGGCCAACAACGTCTTTAATCAAGCTAGCGTAGAGATACGTAACCTCTAATCAAGCGAAACACGACGAACTCCCACCAAACAGTCAGCTCCCGCTTAAACCCATGAAGGGTAGAGATGGAAGAGAGGATAGGTGAAAGCATTCGAATGACCTATAAATAGTCAGATCTCGGAGAAATAAGTCCAGTTATAACCCGAAGACGATTGTGGATACTAACAAAAAAACAGTCGCATGAACATGGCTCTGGAATCGTTGAATCACGTCAACGACGCACCAGATTTGCTTGAGAGGGTTATAACGGGTGACGAATTATGAGTATATGGTTATGACATTGAAACTAAAGTTCAATCGTCCCAATGGAAGAACCCAGGAGAGCCAAGACCAAAGAAAGCACGCCAAGGATGATCAAAAGTCAAGGTTTTGCTCACTGTTTTCTTCGATTACGGTGGCGTGGTGCATCAGGATTTCTTGCCACATGGTCGTACGGGTAATAATGAGTGTTATCTTGAAGTTAGCGCCGCTTGCAATACGAAGAAAACACGATAATGCACCTGCTCACTCGTCATTTCTTGTTCGTATTTTTTTGTCCAAAAACATCACAGCAGTCATGCCTCAGCCACCGAATTCACCGGATTTGGCACCCAGTGACTTTTTTATGTTTCCAAGATTGAAGAGACGATTGAGAGATAAAAACTGAATCACTGAGAGAGCTCAACAACATACCTAAAAGTGCGTATCAGACATACTTTGGGGATTGGAAAATGNATTTATGGATTGTAACTTTAAGTTTGAGACCTTATTTTTGCTGGCTCAAATAATGATTTTCTAGTTATATCAGAATATCACACATATGAAAATAAAGAACAACTCATTAGATTATAACATTGAGAGCAAACACATATTACTTTGATCAAAGCTCACTTGAGACCACATTTTTAAAATATGAAAGAATGTAAGTCATGGACGTTGCTGATAATAAATGTGTTTTCATCAAATCCACTTCACAATGAATGTAATCTTCGAGTGCCAAGGAACTTAAAAATAAAAGGACCCGTCGAGCTAAATGATGGATGGTGCTAATGAGGTATGTCCCAGCCCAAGCTATTATGACAAACTTACTACATATGTCGAGCCAATCAAGCCTCTATTTTTATCTAGGTATTGCACTTTTTTGTTTATTTTCACACACATGTCCAAGACTCATCGTGACGCATTCCTTGCGAGCTTTTGCGGCATTTTTTATGAAGTGTATACGAGGAAGCAGTAATGCCTGACTGATATCCTACTATGTGAAGACTGTTTCAGTTCAGAAAAATTAAAAATACACCAATAAATATAGTTTAAAAAAACTAAAAAACACGCTTTTAAAAAACATCCAACTAGAAAGTTAAAAATAATTGTTTTCAAATGAGCCTGAAACAATAACGAACGAAAAATAATAGGATTATTGTGAAAAAAGCGAAGGGCTCTTGATATACAAAAAAATGGCCCAAAGTTTTCTTCACAAAAATACTAGTATTTTCGTTCGTTATTGTTCTCAAGATCTCTGACATTTCCTTTCACGAAAAAAACCTAGATCTCCTTTACAAACTTTTTTGGCAAAACTCATATCCACCACAGTTCCTAAAAAAATTATTGTACAGCACTCCATCCATAGACAATTTGAATACAAACAATTTCAGATTATCAAATAATAACAATATCAACGATACTTTAACCAATGTGAATAATCATTCACATGTTTCATTGAATGCAGAAACAATTTTTCATTTTGTAACTTCGAGGGCCCGTAACTTGGTTACGAAGACTTTTAGGATAAAAAGTTATATGAAGTACTGGTGATATTTTGACCCCATCTATACATTCTCGAGAGGAAAAGAGGAAGTCCAGGGACACCCTGTATAATAGACAATGGAAGTCCGAACTAGTGAAATTCATCATGAAACATTGTCAATCACCTTCAAACAAATGAAGTCATCTCGTTTCATGGGCTCGGGAATGTCATTATAAATTGCACAGATCTGGCAGCTAAAACTCATTCTAAAGAATTATGTGCGAAAGGATGGCGGAGTTAGTCGGCCTTTATACCTTACATTATTATTATGCACATCCGTTCTAAAAGTAATTTTCTGGTGTAAGACGTCACTTTACTGTTAATTATTTTGTGGAACAAAGTTGCAGCATGTAACACTCTCCTATCGTTCATATTTAACCAGCCGGTATCCTTCAGTTTATGTGATATTCTTTCTCTTCTTCTAATACCAAAAATTAATCGTAAGCAGGAATTCTGAACTTTCTGTATCTTTTCCTTGAATTGATTGGTTAAACATGGACCATACAAAACACCAGCTTATTTGAAAATAGATAAAACTAATGATTCGCACGCCTAATAAACTGATTAACCTGACTTTCGAATTTCAAGTCCTTATCTAAAATGATGCCCAGGGTTTTGGCTTGTGGAACAACCCCAAGTACGTGATCATTTACTACTATTTTCACAGATTTGCAAATATTATTTCTAGAGCCTTTTGGTCCGAAAACAGTCACATTGGATTCACTACAATTTATATTCAAGCAGTGATCAGAAGCATTTTGCACAAATAATTTCAAGTCACTATTGATTTGAGTACACTATCATTTCAGTTGGGAAGCTGTAATACAACTGGGTATCGTCTGCATACAAATGTATATTACAAAATTTCAAACATTTTGCAAGTTGAGATGTGTAGATAGCTAACAAAAGGGGTCCCAAAATAGAGCCCTGTGGCACTCCACATATCAGCTTCAAATATTGTGAGCTGTTTCCTTCCATAGTAACCTTTTCTTAACGGTTGGTGAGATACGATCTGATTAGTGATACGTATAGTATTTTTAGAGCCAAGGATGAATAACATTAAATCGAAGTTAATAGTATCGAACGCTCTACTGAAATCAAGAAGTATCAATACTGTATTATTTTTTGCGTGCAACAAAGCAGTTGTACAACTATGTACTTTACGAAATCCGGATTGAGTTATTGGAAGTATAGAGAAATTGTCAATGTGTTCTTTCAACTGAACTTCAATAGCTCTTTCAGAAACTTTTGACAAAATTGGTAATAAAAACTAATGGCGCGTAGGTCTTTGTATTCTGATGGATTTTTTTTTGGAACAACTTTCACAATTGCTTTCTTCCATACCGTGGGAAAAATATTATTATTCAGACAAAAATTCATGATATGTGTTTATATGGAATTATATGTGGACAGCACATTTTTATGAGTTTTATATTCAGTAAATCATATCCTATTGCATTTGTTTTTATATTAGAAATTGTTTCAATAACAAACATATCATGTACTTCTTGAAATTTGAAGTTGTTTTTGCAGTCCTTATAGTTCTTCTATAAATGTTTTTGTTCCTATTATATAGGGAGTTGAAGCCTTCATTGTTACCTAAATATTTCCGAATCAAATATAGTGATCGTAGATTTTCTGCTGAGACCTTAATGCCCTTTGTGATCCATGGCTTTTTAATTTTAGTTTTAATTTTGCTAATAGGGAACGCAGTATTAAAATTATTAGAGAGAGTTTCATCATTGGGATAATGTAAATCATTCTACTTTGCATCATTGCAAAGATCTACATAAGTATCAATTTTTTTTTGCTATAGATTCTTCCAAAGCGCTTCTTTGGCCTCGATAATTTTTGACCTTCTTGGAAATTGAACAAAACAGACTCATGGCCGAGAATCTCATGAGTCTCAGAGAGTCCAGCACTGACAACTTTACAGCTGATTTTTCGGGTATTTGAACATACATAGTCAAGAATAGTACTTGAATATTTAGAAATACGTGTAGGAGAATCAACATGCATTGTGAGATCGAATGTTGTCAGCATGTTTTCTAGTTCTAAAGTTGCTCTAGAGAGTTTATCCCGTAACTACAGTAAGTGCCTTGGAAGGGATTTGCAATAACAACATTTTTTGTAGTTGCTCTAGAAAAACATATTCATTACATAATGGTGATCGATAAAGACATAACAAAGTCAAAGTCTATCAATTTATTGTCAGTATAGAAAGAGGTGAGTTCGGGGGGTGGTTCATTAATACAAATTGAGTTAACAAAAAAATCATTCAGCTGCGAGGGATTCTTCAAATTGTCTGGAATGCTGTGAATTGTATTTGGTTTGAACTCATTAGATTTTATGGCTTACCAGAGATCTTTGTTGAGCTCTGAAATGAAATATTCCTTCTTTTCTCACATAATCGTCTGATTATTAGTGACGTTCCGCATGTCCTTATAAAACTGAAAATTAATTTCTGATTTAGTTGAATCTTCTGAAAGCTTTATTCCTTATTAACGTCATCTATTTTATTGTTCCAGTTAGCCAAAGGGATCGCTTCTTAGTTATTCTTGATGTTTTCAAGGGAGCATGTCCATCGAAAAGTGGGGTGGAAAACGCAACCCCTAAAAGTTATTTGCAATGTAACTTTTTGTCTTATTATTTGTTTACCATTCAAAAATTTATTTCCGATAGCCTGTTTCATTCTAAACAAAAAATGTCTCTAGGGTTTTTTGCCCAAAATAAACCAGCTCGCAGCAAAAAATTATTTTACGAACAACTACAGAGATACATCATCATAAATGCGAACTGGATTTATTGTTATCTTGTAGTTAGTACCTGCATTAAACGATTGAAGGGTAATAAACAAAACTAATTTATTGATAACAAAACACACATGTAGAAATCATAGTGAATGTTCAATATGTCTACCTTCAGACATTACGCATGCGTCTAGACATCGGCACATTGAGCCACGTATTCGCTCAAATATTCCGCATCGATTATGCGGTTTCTCAAGTCCTCTACATCGCGAATAGGAGTACGATAAACCAAATGCTGTAAATGGCCCCCAATAGAGAAATCGAGAGGATTGAGATCCGGGGATCGAGCGGGCCAGTTCTGTGGTCCTCCTCGACCTATCCACTGATTTGCATATGTTTCAGTTAAATACTGACGTGCTACTTGACCAAAATAGACGGGAAGCCCCATCATGCATAAAAAACATATCCCTTCTGACGCCCAAAGGAAGTTCCTTCAGCAGTACTGGATGCACTTCTCTTAAAAATTGAACGTATGTCTCACCATTTAATCGAGGTGGTAGAAAATGAGGCCCAATTAAATCATCCCCAATAACTCCGAGCCACACGTTGAGAGAAAACTGTTCTTGATGGTTAGTTTCGACAATAGAGTGGGGATTTTTATCAGCCCATATGTGGTAATTATGAAAATTAATAATCTTATCCAGAAAAAAACTACATTCGTCTGTGAATTCTATCGTCTTCAGAAAGTCACAATTTCTTCTAATCATTTCCAGCATCCAATTGCAAAATTCAAGACGGTTCGGAAAGTCTCGCGGTAACAGTGCCTGTACTCGTTGCAGATGGTAAGGGCATGAGAGTTGTTCCTTTAAAATCAACATTTAGCTGGAAAGCAATCTTTCTAGTACTGGTAGTAGGTTGTTCTTCAATCAAATTAAGTGCTGCCGTGCTGTGTTCGTACTTCTCGATGGCGACCACAATCCTTCGTTCTTTTGTCGAATGAACCATATTCTCGTAATCGTTGATGAAGTCGAGCAAATATTCTTTGTAGAGGATGCTGCCGTTGGGGATACATTTCAGCATATCTTCTAGAAGCTTCTAACCCATTCCCCTGCGACAGACCGTAAACGTAATGTATATCAGCCATTTCCTCATTTGTGTATGCCATTTCAATAACAAGTGAAAGTAACAAATTAAGAACAGAACAAAAACACATAATTAGTATTAATTTCGAAAATTCACAAACTGACAGCGTCATACCAATTTAATTGTCACTATCGCTAATAGCGACCTACTAGATATATAAGTTTCGTATTTTCGCGTTTATGACGATGTATCTCTGTAGTTGTTCCTAAAATAATTTTTTGCTGCGAACTGGTTTATTTATCGACTACTTTTATGCACAAGTCCGAACTAGTGAAATGAAAATTGATCAATACATAGGTTGAAAATAAGTGAAATGTAGCGGTGAATTGGTGCAGTTGTAGTGCGGTCAACTCATGAATAGCCATGATGCTGCCTACGTGGCTCGAGAAGTTATTGCCTAACCAGAACATGAGGCTGATGACCAAATGAGTCGATGCAGATGACACCAAATAATAATAAGTGAAATGTTGAATATATAAACAACAAAACTTGAATAAAATAAAATGGATTAATGGTGAAAAAAAATAAGAGGAGTTATCAAACGGCGTTATTTCAATTTTTAGAGAAAACAAATTATTGTGAACTAGAATGGTAATGAATTAATAAATGGGTTAGATACCAGTGGAAGGTTGAAGATATATTAACAACATGAAAAAAATGAAAAATACAATGGAAAACAATATTCAAAATAAATGATTGAAACTGATAAATTAAATTTTTTTTCAAAACACGTTACTTCACGTATCGATTTTATTACATTTGACATTTCACTTATTCTTCTTCTAGTTCACAATAATTGTTTGGCTTTCACTTTTTTTTTAATTTTCATACTCTTTGCTTATTTTAGATATTATTATTTCTCTTTCAACTAACTCATCAGAATATTTCGGATTGATAATTTTTTAGTATTTTCAGTAATTCAAACATTTGATTTGATTTCATTTTATTTGTTCTTCCATACATTTCGAATCTTTCAACACCATTTCAGATACTGGAAATTCTATCTCGTAATATTCTTAAGGCAATATTGTGTACCACTCTCAAAAAAGAACATCTATGAGGCTTTAACCAAGTTGTCATTTCAGAAGAAACAAGAAAACCACCTTCCAATTTCTTGAGTCGAGTGCAATCAACTCAAGATGGGAGTATATTTATTGTATTATTGTATTAATGTCCCCCCACTTTTATTTTTTGAACGGGTCAAGAATTGAAATTTGGGGTTGAAAGTGTTATATTTTTAGGAGTGATTAATTTTTTGGGAAAGAAAGTTTTTGGCTTTCTACTACTCCATCTCATACAAAAAAAAGGATGAGAGAATCTTCCAAAGAAAGGAAGGAAGGGCTTTTTGTTATGTACCTTACCGGTAGTTGTGAATTTGGATACAAGTTCCCTCAAATATTTTGTACAGATAGGACGATTCGGAAACGATCATTGAAAATTCTTTCAGTCTCGTGAAAGTTACGCGTCGCACCGTAAATGAAAATCGCTTAAATTTTTTCTTCTAGTGGACGAGAATTGACTATTTTAGAGATTGTTGACGTGGTACCTTTCTACTAGTAAAACCGAAAACTAAATGAGAATATTCTAACTGAACAATGATGTTCATTGTCGTAGTGACATTATTCGTCGTTTTTATAAACAAAAAATAACTTAACATACCTCATCGGGTGGTTGAAATTGCCATATGGCAGATAAAAAGGAATATTTCTAGAAATATTGATATTAATGTGTTGTGTCCAGGAAATTATTAAATGTTCTGCCATTTTGTAGTAGGTGAAGATATTGACTTTATATTCTAGGGTTGTGAAGTATTCGTCAGGAGCTTCAAAATGATGTGTCGCAAGACCTTCCTTTTCATTTCTTTTTTTTCCCAGATGGCGCCCAGTCGCCCAGTTGAAACTTTCATCTGTCAATTTCACTTCAAAATAAACTATTCAAGCATTAATTTCATTATCTCAAATTTCAATTTTTGAGTTGACCCGTTCAAAAAATGAAAAGGGGGGGACATTAAAGAAATGCGCTGTATAATTGTATCCTCGTAGTAATTCTATGGGTTTCTGATTCCAATTTCGTCTTTCATTATATAAATGTTGTTGTTGTGAAATTAATTCGAAACAATTAAGACGCAGGTACCAATGGTATAAACATAGTATGTATATTCCATTTAATTTCCCTCTTGAAGATGATCACTTGTTGATCGAAACACGTTTGGAAGTGTTAAAAATAACGGTTTGGTGTTGGAACAGAACCCCAGTAATATTCATCAATGTTTTCAACAGTATGCGAAATTTTATTTTTGAAAATTCAATATAAGTTACGTTTAAATTGTCTAAATTACTCCTTTATAATTACTACTTCGCTTGAAGATGCAAGTATATGTAGCATAAGAAAACTATAATAGATAATCGCAATCCTTTCTTGCCAATTTTTCCAAACAGTTTGAAAAATCGAGCACCAGATTCCATCTGAGAATCACATGTTTCGGCTATGATGGTGTAGGGTGAAGTGACGAGAGTTTTACGTTTTGTTTATATGATGATGAAAATGAAACTCGTTGTGTGGCCTATCTATGGGGGCCTTCGTTGTATTTTATAAACACATATTTGTCATAGGGATGGATCTGAATTATTCTGTAAACATTATACATATTTCATGTAATTTGTGGATTTAATGTAGTTACTCAGTTAATTTATCGACACTTGATGAAAATTTTAATATACCACAACTGTTGGTTACATAATGACGGGCAGATGAAGGCTCTCTGTTTATATTTGAATCAATCGTTGATCAATTAATCTTATTGCATTTTTACCATCGCTCACAAATTACATGGTGGTTTCTTGAACACAAAAAAATTAGACATTCGACTTGACTTAAAAATGAATAAGATTATAAAATATATGAGATGAAGTAATTTATTTTTGAGGTACGTATGTGCACTTGAAAAAGATGAAACATATTCTCACTACCTCCCACAAATTACCTAAACCTTTACCTGAGGTACCTCTTCAATTATGATCACCTGAAGCACATTGGTTCACATCTACATCAATAATAATTATTTCTCGGTTTTAAAAAAAACAAGTTCAATATTGGTGATCTATTCAAATCCAGTTGGTCATTCATTAGAATTTTTGAATTTTTAAGTTTATTAATTTCCATTGCTTTCAGATGATTCAGTTTCAAACCTTTATTTTCTATGTGTATAATTTCGAACTCTTCGTTGAAGATATGATTTCCTTCTAAAAGATGATTTGAATACGTTGAATTTGTTTTCTTATTTACATAGATCATATGATGTTCCTGGATTCGATTCCTAAATGTTCTGCCAGTTTGACCAATATATACCTTAGGGCACGTTCCACACTTTATATTATATACTCCTGATTTCTCGAATCTGGATGTTTTATCTTTATTATTTTTGACTAACTTTCCCAACATATTACTTATTCTACCTATATGCAATTTTAATATTTCGTTTCCCCAAAAATGAAGCCACTTTCTCCGTTGGTTTTCCAAAATACATTAAAGCTCCAAACGTCTCGAGTCGCTTTTGCGTAGACTTTTTGGAAAGTATTTTGTTTATTAATTCAGCTTGAAACCCATTGTCTATTTCAATTTGCTTGATGATGTTAACTTCTTCATTGAAAGAGGAACATTGAATAACCTGTGAATCATGCTATTATAAGCTGCTACTTTGTGTTGATATGGATGGGTAGAATCGTCATGTATAGTGATATCCGTATAGGACGGTTAGTGATGAATTGAAGAATCATGTTTGTTGTTCATTCTACTTATTGTTAAGTCCAAGAAATTGATTGAGTTGTCTGCTTCTACTTCAATAGTGAATTTAATGTTGTTATGAATTTTGTTAATATTCCTATGAAAAGTATCTAATTGCCTCTTAGTACTTGTAAAACATACCAAAACGTCATCCACATATCTATGCCAATACATTCAAAGGATGTTTAAAAATCGACTTCTCTAGATTATCCATGAAAATTTCTGCAAGTATGGGGCTTAATGGATTTCCCATAATTAAACCTTTTGAGGAGGAATAAATATTGTTGTTAAATTGAAAATAACTTTGTTTGAGACATAACGACAAAACGTCAACTATTTCTTGTTTTATGACTGGGTTCACTCTATTTTTATCCAATAATTCTAATACTAAAGTAATAGTATCATCAGGAGGTATGCTGGTAAATAGATTCTGCACATCAAAGAATAGTAATTTTGCGTTGTCTGGTAGAGGTATGTTCTTTATTTTATTGAGTCATATAAATTCCGTAGACTAAATTTTGGTTGAAAGTTACAATGGTTCAAGATGATACTGATTAGCCTTTCTGATAATTTCACTGATGGTGCAGTGACAAAGTAAACTGGTCTAATTGGATAACTCTGTTTGTGCAGTTTTATGAGTGAGTATAATTTTGGAATTTGCAGGTTCATCAATGTTAATTTAAACTTTTCCCTTTTAACAAAATGTATGTTTGAATTTTTCAAAAAATGTTTCACTTGTCTTTCGAAAGAATTAGTTGGATCACGTTTCCGTATTTCAAAATTTTCTAAATTCAAGAAATCAATGGTTTTGTTGACATAGTCGATTTAGTCAAAAGCAATCACAGTGCTGCCTTTATCTGCTCTAGTCAATATAACATCACAGTATTAGAAATTGTTTCAAAAACAAACATGTAATTCTTGAAATTTGAAGTCAAAGTCTATCAATTTATTGTCAGTGTAGAAAGAGGTGAGTTCGGAGGGTGGTTCATTAATAGGAATTGGGTTAACAAAAAAATCATTTAGCTGCGAGGGATTTTTCAAATTCTCTGGAATGGTGTGAATTTCATTTGGTATGAACTCATAAGATTTTATGGCTTTCCAGAGATCTTTGTTGTTTTTTGTATTGAGCTCTGAAATGAAATATGTCTTCTCTTCTCTCATAATCGCCTGATTAGTGACGTTCCGCATGTCCTTATAGAACTGTAAATGAATTTCTGATTTAGTCCTTTTGAATCTTCTGAAAACTTTATCCCTTATTAACATCATCTCTCTTATTCTTCCAGTTAGCCAAGGGGGTTGCTTCTTAGTTATTCTTGATGTTTTCAAGGGAGCATGTCTATCGAAAAGATTGGTCAAACAGTTAACTGAAAAAGTTATTTTTTCATCAGCTCCTTCCTGCTCAAATATATTGAAAAAAGGAATACAGTAAAGGTCTCTCTTGAAATTATCTTCATTGAAATATTTGAAATCCCCAAATTCATGAATTTTAATCTTATCTTCATCAGTCCTAATATTTATTTTACACGAAACGAGCATATGATCTGAAACTCCATTAGTGTCAATGATATCTTTGTCGAGAACCCATTCAGCTTTAGTTATAATTACATCTAAAAGTGTTGATGTTTTGTAGTTATTCTTGTTGGGGCATCTATAATTTGATCTAAATCAAAGCCTCGCATAACTGAAATTATTTTTCGGTATTGTTATTATCGTAATCTAAAAAATTGACATTGAAATCTCCCCCACAAATAATGCCATCTACTGTGAGATATACAGGGTGTAACTGAATAAGTGTGAAACATTCAAGGAGGTGATTCCTCATCGAAAAAAAGATAGGATCTTTCATATAAAGAAACTTCATTGAAGCATCCCTTGTTAAGATACGGCCCCTTAAAGGGGGTACATAAAATTTGTATAACAATTTTTTTCACAAGCATTGAAAAAGTTACAATATTGAAATCAACCTGACGTTTTGTACTACAAAAAAGGCACTTAGCTATTAATTTATTTGGTTTACCCCATGGTTGTAAGGTGTGGAAAACGCAACCCCTAAAATTTATTTCCAATGTAACTTTTCGTCGTATTATTTGTTCACCATTTAAAAATTCATTTCCGATAGCCTGTTTCATTCTAAACAAAAAATGTCTCTTCGGTTGTTTGCCCAAAATAAACCAGTTCGCAGCAAAAAAATATTTTACGAACAACTTCAGAGATACATCGTCATAAATGCGAACTAGATTTATTGTTATCTTGTAGTTAGTACCTGTATTAAACGATTGAAGGGTAATAAACAAAACTAATTCATTAATAACAAAACACACATGTAGAAATCAATATGTCTACCTTCAGACATTACGCATGCGTCTAGACGTCGGCGCATGGAGCCACGTATTCGCTCAAATATTCCAGGAGTCTTTCTGATTACCCTTCACGCATCGATGATGCGGTTTCTTAAGTCCTCTGCATCGCGAACAGAAGTACGATAAACCAAATATTGTGAATGACCCCAAATAGGGAAATCGAGAGGATTGAGATCCGGGGATCGAGCGGGCCAGTTCTGTGGTCCTTCTCGACCTATCCATTGATTTGCATATGTTTCAGTTGAATGCTGACGTGCCTCTTGACTAAAATGGGTCGGAGCCCCATCATGCATAAAATACATATCCCTTCTGACACCCAAAGGAAGTTCCTCCAGCAGTACTGGATGCACTTCTCTTAAAAATTGAACGTATGCCTCACCATTTAATCGAGGAGGTAGAAAATGAGGCCCAATTAAATCATCCCCAATAACTCCGAGCCACACGTTAAGAGAAAACTGTTATAGGGGTTCTCCTGATAGTGATGGCGATAGATAGAGGGGAGATGCTCGATTGTAAGGCTCTCAGCCAGGGCAATAGAGAGCGATGGCACTTATACGATATTGTTATGCTTATATAAGCAAACAAATTATTACCTGAACTGAAATACATTGGTAATTCTACTAATCCTACTCCTACTCATATTATTAATGCGTCAAGTTTGTGAGGATGGATGAATGTAATGTATGTATTGACGTTTTTTACTTTTGCACGCCTAAACGTATTCAAATGTAAGTTGGTATATAGATAGATCATGACCTTGTATTGTATAAGTGGGTACTTATTGATTGACGCACACTCTTATATTAACATATAGCAGAAGCTACTCAACCTAGAAATTTTTAAATACGGAGGGTTCTTTGTATAGCGTAAATAAGCATCAAGAAAAGGAATCAGGAATTTCCATCCCAAGGGGGAAAATAGGAGTTCAAAGATTGTATTGAATTTCGTCAGTTTTGAAGTTGGAAACCTGAAGTTTTGGGTTAACGTAAATATATTGTAACTATTTGTTTAAAATGGTCTGTGATAAACCAAATTCTACGCAGGCGAAGCCGCGGGCATTTATATTTTGACTAAACTGAACTGAAAAAATATGCTAACTGCACTTAGTACTGAAAAGCTTCGGGAGTCAAAATATGCTTAAAGAATT
>NW_019291569.1:36245-49249 GCF_000500325.1 Leptinotarsa decemlineata
TAATATTATATACAGAGTGTTCCATTTGAAAAATCAAAGTTGCTACTGCTTTCTAATAGAAGCGGCAACACCGCATTGTCGAAAATATTTTAGTTGGCTAGAGAATGTCCGAATATGCCCTCCGTTAAATTTTCAAAGTGATCCGTTGTCTGGTTCACCAGAAACGTCTAATGTGCCATCCACCGTGAATCAGCCTGTATACTATTATTATTATATCCAAACATCACTCAAGGAAATACGATCTGAGACTTTATTCACTCCTCATATAGACAACTTGGAAAATGGAATATTCCTCAAACATTACATTCTTCAGGAAATAAATTTGCTGGTATCTTCACACACTCTGTAAAAAAAGTATATTTTCACCATCATGTGCACCTATTGATCAAAATTGTTCTTCTTAAGAAATCGTGTCGCGTTTTCTAATATTGAATTGTGACTTCAAGGCTTCCATCATAAAGTATCGTCTCGTTGTCTATTTTATCTGGAAGCAGTAGAGACACAAAAGGCGATGCCTCATTCGGTGGTTGGTGTAAAGATTGTATTCAGATTCAATAGGGCACCATTCCTGATATTCTTGGGAGATCTTTACAGCGTGTGACCCAAATCAGTTTTTGTTTGAAGAATGAGAGTTGAAAAGTCTTTCAGTTTGCATCACTACTTGCTTACTCATATGACCATACTCATATAGAACATCCAATCTACAGGGGGTCTTTAGCATTTTAATTGAATTCCATAATACTGAATTTGCAGGATGATCCCATTCACGGTACATTGCTACGAGAGTCATGTGTGTGAATACCAGCGAGGCAAAAGCACATTAGCAACAACCCGTGCCGACATTATAATTTCGAAATATTATATAGCGGAAGGGTAGAGTTGTACGAGATAACCAGCTGCATAATGAGCCGCGCGTATCTAGCCGTTTCAGATTACGAATTGACGAGCCATGCCAAATGAAATTGGAAATTTATTTTTTCGTTCACTAAGCTCCAATTTACCAATAAAAAAGCGCTCAGTTCATAGGGTATATATAATTCACTGCTTCATTTGTTTGTTCGAAAATATCAATGGTTTTTCTCAGTGACCGAGGTTTTCCATTCATCGATGTTTTATTAAAAACGAATTTCAGATATACTTGATATTCTCAGGAAAAAAACATCTGAGGTTTCTTTTCTGTAGGATCGTTTCGAAAGAATGAACTTCTCCAGTTTCATACTTTCTTTTTCTCAAACGATTTCTCCACATAATCGCACAACATAACTCCATTTTGGGGAATTGGAGAAATATTTTGGAGTGTTCAAAAAATGGGGTTGATGTTCCGCGTGCTATGTACCTACATACGATTAGCGAATTTTTTATATTTTATGTTGGTAAAGAGTGAGCCAAATTGGACACTTTTAAAGGGAAAGGGAAAAATTGCCGTAACTTTTTTCCTGTCAGAAATTTCTTGTTTCAATGAAGCCATTACAAAAGTATGATTTGAATGGTCTGAAAAAGTTATTTTTTCAAACGAGATATCTATAGTTATTGATGGAAAACTATTTTTTATTGAGACACTCTCTATATTGATGCATATTTCAATAGAGCCCTGAATTACCTTTCCAAACATGTAGCATACTTGATGGTTTGCTTGAGTCATCTTTGAAATACAGAGCTGTGAAAAAACGAATAAATTATATGTAGAGTCTTAACCGATAATCAAAGGATAACTATTCTTATATTGAGAAGAAATCTGCTAAGCTCCGATCAGCAACCATTATGATGAAGAAAAAACAGCGATAGTGGTAATGGATGTTACGAACTTTATTGTTCATGCTTTTTCAGTGACCCAAATTTGGGTTAGAAAAGTAGGAAAGTGAATATGGAGAAAACACATATCCAATCAATTTTTTCTCAGACATCTTATTCATATGTATCTAGAGAAAAAATGTTTTCTGTACAGAGGAATGAAGAATCATACGTTTTTTTTATCGTAAAGAAATCAAAGAGCAGCAGTTTAGGGTTAACCCTAGAATCACTGAGGTGTACCACTGCAACCATACGTCATTTGACTATTATCTATAATACAATATTATTTAGCTATAACCATTTTTAACCCTCTCGCTATTGCCGTCATTGATTTGTTGATTTAATTTGGCAGCTGCTGTCACCAGATGCGGATTTCTCCATATCAAATTTTGTATGTTGAGGCAAATTTGAATGGAGTTCGAGTTCGGCTTCCTGCACCACGAAAAGGAGGTGTTTATTTGCAGTTGAGGAAGATCTTAAGAATTCGTAGACACTTGTTTCTGAGAGATTGCTATGCCAAAGTTTAAAATAAAAGTCGGCTTCAAATCTAAAACTACTAAATTCAATAATAAAGAATGATACAGCAAAACAAAAATGAAAAAATAATATACAATCTCGAATTAAACTCAAGTTTCGTACCTTTGCCGTGCTTTCCCACCATATACGTGTGAGAGTGAGAATACCTACAGCTTGTCAAATCTATCATCATCATCATCTATCATCTATCATCATCGCATCTTATGGCAGGCTTCAAAGCCTGCCAGGCTTCAAAGCCTGATGGTGATGAAACGTGAACATTGAAAAATCGAGTTTGAGAGAGAAAACATAACGACTGACTAGGTATAACATCTCGTTCATTTATAGAAGTAGCTCAAAACTATCGAGTGTTATCCAATTGATAAAGATGGTGATTTTTTTGAGGAAAAGGTAATGATCTTTTCAGATTTGGGAAGCTTATGAAGATTACGTAAATCTTCAATTGTTCTCGAATATGGCATTCAACCAATAGCTTCGGAATGCCGACAGTTGAAGGTAGAGTGAAGCTGGTGAATCTAAGACACATTTAGTACCTGTGCTGAAAAGCAAAGTGTCTAGTTCTGCATTCCCATGGTTCCATATTATGAAGGTGTCGTCTACGTATCTCAACCAGACTCGGGGCTTCTTGTGGGCTTCTTCAATGGCCAAAGTTTCAAACAACTCCATACATAAATTGGCTATAACAGGTGAAAGTGGCGATCCCATTGGCAGTCCCTCATCTTGCGTAAAGAATTCGTCCTTCAGTTGGAAGTAGCAGTTTCGTACACAGCATCCTAGTAATTCCATGATTACTTGTATCGGTGAATTTGTTCTATCTTTCAGGTCCCCATCATCGGGTAGCTTCTTCTGTATAATATGAAGTGCTTCTTCGAAAGGAACGTTGGTGTAGAGGCTTTCCACGTAGAAACTGATCAGTTTATCCTGCTCTTTGACTTCGAGTTCTTCTAGTAGTTCAACGGAATGTCTTGAATTTTTCACAAAAGATGGTGTTTTACCTTGCAGTGGTTTAATTATTGGTAGTAAAAATCTGGACAAGTTCTGAGTGGCTGAATCTCTGGAGCTAATGATCGGTCTGAGCGGAACATCCTCTTTGTGGATTTTGGGTAGTCCATACCAATGAGGGGGCTTACTGTGGTGCGGTGTTAGCGATCATCTCTCTTTTTTCGAAAAATAGACTTGATGTTTTTTTAAAGTCTGGTACAACTTTTTTTAAATGGATGCAGTAGTCTCTTACGATCTTCATGTATTTTCCTTTCTGAAGCACCTCTTCGATCTTCTGTTCGTAGAGATCAGTATCCATCACAACAGTAGCGTTTCCCCCTATCTGCAGGTAAGATCTTGATGGTGTTGTCTCTACGTAGCCCGTTCAGGGCTCTTCGTTCTTTATTGCTGATGTTAGAAGTTGGAACTGGTTCTCGATATAGCTGTTCTCTGATTTTCCATCTGAATTTTTCTGCCTCGATCTGATCAATAAGGAAACTGGTGGATTTTACTGCAGTTATTATTTCCAAAGTGGGCACAGATGTTGCTGCAATGGCAAAGTTTATACCTTGTCTCAACAAAGATTCCTCTATGTCCGTAAGCGGGCTGGGAACTCATGTTGATGACGTTGGCGGCTTCATAGTTGTCCTGTTCTCGTTCTGCATTTGGGCATTGTTTCCTCACCAACTTTTCCCACTTGCTGTTGTGGGTATTCTCCATGTCTTGTCGGATTTTCAAGCACGTGCTTTCAATCTTGGCAAAGATTGGTCCAACAACGCATTTAGTCAAGCTAGCGGAGAGATACGTAACATATGGAAACCTCTAATCAAGCGAAAAACGACCAACTCCCGCTAAACGGTCATCTCCCGCCTGAACCAATGAAGCGGAAAGAGGGAAGAGGGGATAGGTGAAAGCACTCGAATAACCTATAAATAGACAGATCTCGGAGGAATAAGTCCAGTTATCACCCGAAGATGATTGTGGATACTAACAATTGAAACGTTGTGACATAACTNGTTGTTTCAAAATTTTCTCGATGATTTTAGAAAGTATAGATATGATGGAGATAGGTCTATAGTTTTCAGCTAGACTTGGATTGCCATTTTCGAATAGTGGAAGGACTTTATGTATGCATCCGGAAAAATGCCGGTACTAAATATCAAGTTCACAAGTATAACACTATTACACTCTGGATACTTAAGCTTATAAACTCCAGATTTTCCAACGTGTCCAGTTTATCTCCGGCATTGAAAAGGAAATCAGACAACCTGGCATGTGGTCTGCCACTTCTACATTGTTTTTTCTGAAGAAACCCGCAATTATCTCTGTTCTTTCACCATAGTAATTTGCCGTTTGTGTTGTTTTCAAATGTATTAAAACTTTTCATTGTTGAATTCTGTACATTTAGCCGAAAAGTGCCGTTCGCGAATTTATATAAATACGATTTGGCCTTACAATTTATCAGAACCCCTGTCTGACGCAGCTCTCAAATTTCCTATCTTTCCGATCCACTTGCTGTTATTACAGGAAATTGAAGTTTTCAATAAATTCTTATACTAATAAATATTCATAAATGTCTCGCCGTAGGAAGAGTTTATAAAATATTTATCCGTTTCAGACTCTCTCCATTCTGGTATCCACCCCTGAATCCCTCATCGTCAAATATTTATTTTCATGAGACCTAAACTATTATTTATTGTGTTGCTTGGATTGGTGAGGAATGGAATTCCTGGATGTTACAAATTTAATGAACAGGTGAAAGGAAAGTGTTTGTCCGGAACAAGTATTGATGATGTTGTGAGTAGTACGTCAAAATTTTTGTCAGTTTGCAATGTATCAAATGAAAAATACGGTAATCTATTCAAGATATGGGAGAGAGGATAGCTGCATATCTGCTGAGTGGGAGGGTCTTCAAGACCATTTCAGAAATTTCCCCTGGCTAGATGTTTGTTTCAGCTCTTATGATCCATCAACTTGTGCTTTTAAAGTCAACAAAGTTATTCTATCATCCATGAATGCATTTTTGGGGTATTGTTCACATGTATAAAATTGTTCTCCTAAGCATACCCTGAAGCTGCTGGATTTCATCCAGAAAAGAGCTATCTGCCTAATTAGAGACACGAACATTACTTGCACCCTTGATAGTCTGGAACATCAGAGAAAAGTTGAAGATTTGTATCTCTTTTATAGATATTTTCACTGAACGTATTCAAGTGACTTGGTACATTTGAATCTACCAAGAGCGGTACATATCAGAAGTAAGCGACGGACTGTGGCTGCCTATCGTTTCGAGGTTCAACTCAGTACACCTCGAATTTCACTGTTCAAAAACTCGTTCATTCGGAGAACTGCGTTTATGTGAATAAAGTTTTTCCAGATGAACTTGATCTCCAGCGAATCAAATCCAACGTTAATCGCTACTTTTGCACGGACAAAGCTCTATGAACGTGTATACTTCACTATCTGGGTCCGGTTTTGTTTGTGCTTTATATTAATAATTTGCCTGTAGTTACACCATAAGCCTTCTCCTGTTTATATGCTGACGACACAACACTTTTATTTCGTGAAAGGAATGAGTGTATTCTACAGGATACAATTCACTCCACTCTCCAGAGTATTTAAGACTGGTTATCCAGCCATTTTTTATTCCAGAACCCATGCAAAACTCAAAATAATAAGAAACATTGCTAACGTATCTTCAACTGTCGAAAACAATTCAGACAGTATAATATTCTCACGGTTTAAGGTTCATTTATCGTTGAACTATTGATGTATATACACAAAAAATTAGATAATTCCATGAAAAATGAATCGGTGCCTCATTACAATACAAGATTGAAAAATGATCTACACATTCCAAGATATCGTACAATATGATGTCAAAAATCACACCAAATGATGGACCTTAGGCTGTATAATATGTTACCTAATGAATATAGAAGATTTACCAAGTTGGAAGATTTTAAATATAATATCAAGGTGCCTATGTTAGATATAAGTCCATACAATATTGATGAGTTCACATTTTTTTTAAACAGAGTCGTTCTGATGTGTTTAAATAGATAGCAGATTAGCCCCACATAGATGTGCCTTAGGCGAACATGTTAATCAAACAGGGCATAATATGAACTATAATAATGTAAAAATTTTATCAAAAGAATCTAACCTTACGAAGAGACTTTTTCTTGAAATGTCTTTCATATCACAATTCAGTCATTGCTTAAATAAAAAAACTGATCTAATTCACCTAAGTGAAATTTACTCTTTTTTACTACAAATTGAAAAAAAATTTCATAATTTCAAAAATTCATCTTTATTAGAGTATAGTACATGAAATAATCATAATCAAATTGGCATTCCTGTATAGGATGAAAGTTTGGCAATACTGAATCCAACAATGTAATTGTTTTCTGAACTGTAATGTCATTTTTTTTTTCTCCATTTTCATTCAAAATTAGTATTGAAACCTATTTTGTGATCACATGTACCGGCCTGGTACAAAATCAGAATTTTAGAATAAAAAAAAAGGAATTTATTCATTAGATTCACAATAATATTACCAAATTTGACGTTTATATGTTTAATTGTTTGATGTGTAACTATAATCATTCTTGAATCACTATCCAAACTAATTTCAAAGTTTTCCCTTTTCGCAAATCTAAGTTCAACATTGAAATCAAATAATAACAGAAAATCATTTTAAACATCACTGAATCCAACCTCAGTGACAATGTAAGTACATAATTTTCAACTGTACAATATCAATTAGTCTTATGTTCTATTATTGTAGTGTTCCCTGAGGATGACAGTATACATTGTCGAAATGATTGGAATATATTGTTAAAAGAGTACACTTTCTCAATTACTGCTTACCCAAATATTTAGCTGTTAAAATCCTAACTGGTCAGCAAAAACTATCTTCTTATAGACCACCCACTCGTAGTATGTATGGTAGGTGGTGTGTCAAATACTCTGAGATCGCATGATTTCTGATACTTGAGATCTAAGCACTATTCATCCCTCACGACGGGTCGCACAGTTCTTTGGTTCATTGAAGGATCATGAGCTTTTTACAAGTGCGCTTGAATAGAAAAATAAAATCTGACGAAGATTTTACTTTCATTACAGAACAAAACTTCCAGACATAAATGAAGTTCAACAATTACAAGAGTTTTACAACTACAAATCTCTAGATTTCACAAAAACAAATAATCATCATTTACTCGTTTTTCGAAAGATTGATGATGAATTTAATGGAATTCTTTTTTCCCACCCAACACGTATTGTATACACTTCCTCCTGTCATCTTCAAAACAATTTGATAAATGATACCCTTCGGGCAGTTCTACTCCCAAGAAAATGCTCAGAAGAAAAATAATAATTTTGTTTCATGAAAACGACGAATACCGTCAAGCGGCCCTAAAATGCTCTGCGATGAATAGCTTTGCCACGAAAGGTTATGAATGTGCAGGCGTTATGAGAAGCGGAAAATATTGTCATCACGTATGTAATAAGTTCTGGTAGTGATGTAGCGCGAACATAAACCTCATTCTTTCCATATTATTGAATATTCATCAGATTCTATATGGCCCTTTGTTCTGGATATATCTGAATTTAAAAATGAAAAATATCTCTCGACCTTTCTGATCAAAATCCCTGGTCATCTCTCATAGACTGACCTTTCCGAAAAAGGAAGGATGACCGACGTATTTGCAGTGACTAAACTGGGTTTTCAATACCAGGAAAAGTATGCGAAAATATTTGTGAATAATTATACCAGTTGTCTGAACAATCGTAAATAATATTTACGGAGTCGACGACTAAAGAAATATCGATCAAAATGAATAGAAATCAATCGCTGGAAATAATTCTTACCGATATTTCATCAAAAAAGCATGAAATATTTTATAATGTATGAACTGTACTCATGAGAATTCAATTTCTTGTTCTCGCAACCTGCAACACCCAAAATGTACGGCATGTTAACGAGGGTAACTATTTTTTGGAAAAAATACAGCTCGGCAAATCTATATGTGCCTTTTAGATGGGCTAACGATAAAGAGAGATAGTAACTGTTTAACTTTTATCAGGAATTACAATCGGGTTCAAATAAATTCTGCAAGTGTTGACAACCAAACATTTACCACTAGTAGGGACCGGGTGGAGAATAATTGAAAGATAATGAATGATATATGCAATATAATTGCGAATAATGGATACGTACATTCTCATTAGGGATAAATAAATTGAGAGAAAATGGATAAACTTACAACCAATATGATTATGGAAAGCAGCAGGTGGACAATATCAGCGGCGGCTCGTCAGAGGAAGCAAGGGAGGCTTAGCATCCCCATAAAATTTGAAGCTATTCATCGCAGTAAATTAAAAGTTATTGACGAATAATTATGATTATTTTTTTCTAAAAATGCTTGGTTATCATTACTTTACTATTAATTTTTAATATAAATACATAATATGCCCGAAAAAACATTATCACTCACTACGTAGTACGCACCACACTGTATCCTGCATCAACAAAACGAATAACGAATAAACCGTCAACCCTAAATAATGAATGTCATATGTTGCAAGGGAGCCTAGCCTCCGACCGCTTTGAAAAACACAGGCTTCACGAGACCGATCCAACCAGCGACATACGTCCCGATTTGTAATTTCAATTGCAGAAATTATAGCGTTAGAGGAGGCTAGCCTCCAGTTGGTCTCCGTTAGCGTACGACTGCGTTTGTTTTTTATTTAATTATTCGGACGGGATGCCGTGACGGACCGGGACTGAAAATATTTCGGTAAATCGTTTTAGTGTATGAAACAGGCAGTATTGTATTATAGTAGTGCTTTTTGGTAATATTTTCAATGTGTTTTTGAAGTGTTTTCTTTCAATTTGAAGGTGTTTTCAGGATTTCACTTTTCGGTAAGTTTTTTTCATTCATTATGGATAAGTTGGACGAAATTAAAAAATCTGACGATATAGTCGATTGGAAAACATAACGTCTACTAATTGGATGATATTGTTATCCAACATGTTCATCATTTGTTCACAAAAATAAGTTTTTCTATCAAAATCGTCTTTCATGAGCTCCTGTGTAGATATCATTTTATAGGGATGCATTTTATTTTCATTTAATATGTTTAATATCGATGTATCGCTAACATTGAATGTAGTGGATGCCTATATACTGGATGTATGTGGGTTTTCCTCAAACTCAAGCATCACATCCAATTTGAATTCATCACTCATTGCATTGGCAGCTGTTTTTTTTAACTGCCCCATATGACGAATCTCGCGAAACTGCTCCTCTATTTTGCTTATTGCTCTTTGAGATATAGGCGATACATTAGTAAATTTCTCATGAAATTCGCGAGCTATTTCCTGATGTGTTCGGGTTTCATCTCCGTAACCAATAATTTGAAAAACTATTATTTCATGCATTTCCTCCAATTTAAGTATTTGTCAGACTTGAAGTTAACGAACTCACCCAACCAGCAAAGTTGTTTTATAATTCCATGATATTGCAACAGTTTTATTTTATTAGTATTTTATAATGACTTCCAAAATGCTAATTGATTATATTAGATGATCGGTGAACAAGCTGTAGGCAATAAAAGTGTTTTATAAATTTGTCATAGAAACGTTTATGAAATAAAATCAAAAAACCATTATAAAATAGTCAGGAAATTCTCACAGAAACGTTTTTGTAACTAACTCATAAAACTTATTTTCCTATGGAAGTAAATTGTTATGTAGCAGTTTTATAACACTTTTCTGAGAGATTTTTATGATAGTTATAAAACTATTTCAAGCTTATTTTATGAGTGTTTTCTGTAGCTTCAATGAAATTATTTTATTGGAATGCTTTTAGATACCTACTATTTTATTTCCATTAGCATATTATCCCTTCAATGATAATTCCTCAACTATTTTATAGTATGGTATATTAACAACAATTCAAAAACACTAATATAACTGTTATAAAATCAAATTGCATTTGCTAATATATATTTGCTTCCACCAAGAATAAAATGCAGCATTTAAGAACAACCAGCTGACATCGATTCCTAATCAAGCTTTGAAAAATTCTTCAAAATTTTAGTTATGTTTAGTAAGAATATATTTTTGTTTAAATTGAAGGGGTTATATTTTTAGGAGTGAATAATTTTTTGTGAAAGAAAGTTATTGGCTTTCTACTACTCCATCTGATACAAAAAAAAGGGATGATTACTTTTGATTACATCCTGAAAGATGTGCTCTAGCTGAACATGTCAATAAGTTTGACCACCATATGAATTTTGATGCCACTAAGATCTTAGCTAGTGAAACACATTTAACAAAAAGGTCCTTTCTTGAAATGGCCTTCATTGCTGAAAATAAAAAATTGCATTAACAAAAAAACAGATATTAATCATCTTAGTGAGATATATTCCTATCTTTTGACGTTAGATAAAAATCCATATAACAATGTTTCAATGAATTCACCTAATCTAGCATTAATAGAATGTACTTTATACTTTAATCCAAATGTTATTATCCTACATTACTTCCTTCCTTTCTTTGGAAGATTCTCTCATCCCTTTTTTTTTGTATCAGATGGAGTAGTAGAAAGTCAAAAACTTTCTTTCCCAAAAAATTTTTCTTTAGTTATTCAAGTGGGAAGTGGTGGAAATTAGTTCTTCAGCAACTTCTGAATATTTGATTTTTATTGAGTATGGGTACCCCATAAGTAAATTCAATATTTTTAATTCATCCTTAATTTTAGACAGTATGATATGCATATATATGTGTATATATATGTTATACTTTCAAATTGATAATAATTCCATTGTGTGGATACTGTAGTGGATTTTTCTGTTTGTATCCCGAATATATAAATAAAAATGAATAATAACTCAATGGCGGCCATTTTGAACATTTATTGGGGGGTATATAATAGTTTTAGATTCAGTTCGAGGTGCTGCAAATAGACGAAGAAATGACTTGGTGTTCCATAAAAAAACTTTCTGGAAGCTTTGAGTTGCCCTGTATATTGGAAATACTAAAAAAAACATTTAAAACTATCCCACCTAACCTAGTGCTTCAATTTATTTTTGCGAGAAACAGGAGAAGGTTATTATAATGGTTAAAACCTTCAGTCTAAGAGAAAATCAAATTTTATTAAGAGATATTGGCAATTTTGAATCAACGTCGAGGAATTTTTAGTTAAAATTAATATACACTTGCAGAGCTCGGCAAATGTAATAATACATGTGTGAAAAATTACGGAGCATTGGTATAATTTTCGCAAAATGAGGGCAAAATTGAGAGTTGCCGTCAAAGTTTACCACTTTCTCTTCGGTACTACGTATACAACGCAGTACTTACTAATATAGCGGAGTTTTATCAAATTATAATACCTACCCATGAAAATATCTTTCAACTGTGCAAGTACGCAGTCATGTAAAATATGTTCCATTATGGAAGATACAAAATAATCGGAAAGAAATTGCACTACCTACAGACACATAAAACACTTCCTCCTCAAAATCGCAACACACCAAAATCACTTTCCAACACATACTGGCGCGTACGCGATGCCTACAACGGAATTCTCCGTTCCCCTCTCACTTAAGAGGGTCATAGAAAGACCAGAGCACCACAATTTTTTCCAAACTGAAATTCCTGTTATTTTCAGTCGATCATAATATAGTTTTGTATGTAGATTCACAAAACTCTTGTTATAAACGAATTGAGTTATTTGAAGGGATACAGTATTAAATTCGAACAAACACTATGTGTTCAGATCAAGTTGATATTGCTCTCCATTTGAAACAGTTCATTTTTCCCTTCAAATAGGTGGTGGATTTTGAGATGATATTATATTTTCTTGAATCAAAATAGTTCATTTTCGCAATGATATAATTAAACGAATGATGTCGTTGAGAGGCCAAGAAATTTGATTTCTTCGTTGAAAAAAGTGTGATACTCTTGTGGAACTGTTGGCATGAAGTGATAGTTTCTCCAATAGAGATAAAAATTTCAAAGCAACCTATGATCTTCTTTTAAAGAAATACTTTTTATTGTGTAGCTCTCTGAAAAACAGAGCCTCATTTCAGAATTCAGTCTTAGGCTTCCCGCTTCCTGCCAAAGCTTTCGCGAGATTTCGGTTCCTCATATCTGAGTATAATAGATGGGTGTTGCAAGTTTATCAGTAGCCCCTTGGAAAAACTTCATGAAAAAACCATGTGAGAGTGATCGGTAGCAGTAGGTTGCATATCTCAATGAGGATCTAGAGGAGATTTCGATTTGAAAATAACCAGATTCAATTCAATGCCACAAAATCCCAGGCATCGGTTTTCTCCAGAAAGTAAATGCCTCCAATCCGAATATTTAAAGAGCATTTTTTTATTAATATATGAATCCTAATATACATAATACTAACATTTTGAAAATACAAGCAAAAGTATAACAAGAATAATAAAAATAAATAAAATCAGAGGATGGAGTGTACAACTCCCGACAGACCTTTCACTAGTTCGGACTTCCATTGTCTACTATATAAAATGATTTGAAATCCCTGAAACAAGTAAAAAAGAATAATTAAAAAAAGAATAGTTAAAAATAACAGTTATATTAAGCAACAATAAACCTGAAATGAAATGATAGTGAAATAACCTACAAGTAAAAATATAATAATTGAATAAAT
>NW_019291569.1:60139-74170 GCF_000500325.1 Leptinotarsa decemlineata
CGAGTAATATACAGGGGGTTTCATTTGAAAAAATGAACTTTTGACTACTTTTATGTACAATGGAAATAATAGTAATTTAAGCACGCCCTGTATGATATGGAGTCGATTTCTTGGCGTTATTTATATATCTCGAGTTTGTCCAAACTATCATCAAAATATCAACTTTTCATGAATCGAGAGTACTGATGTACTTAATTTCAAATAGAGATATGTTTAGGACATTATCAAGAAAAAAGTATTGCAATGGAAGAGTGATTCTAAAAATGTATTGATATACGGGGTGTTCCATTTAAAAACATAAAGTTGCTAGGACTTTTTGATGGAAGTGGCAACGCCGCAATGCTGAAAATATTTTAGATCGATATAACAGGTAAGGAAATGTAAGAATCATGCTTTATGTTTTTCAGAAACGTCTAACCTACCATCGACCGTGAGTCACGCTGTATAAAAATAGAAGTGTTGAGATTCTATATTTCCTAGAAGAAATTTACATCAATAGGTCTTTCAAACGAATAAAAAATTCCAATATCTCACACACACTTTGTTTTATTTGAATTAACAGAACGATAGCTCTTTAAGAGGCTACTTTGGATATTTATTCAATATTCAGTGAAAAAATGGCAAATTCCCTTAAATATGCAGCATTAGAGCGACAGTTAGGTAAGATTTATTATTGATTATATTCAGCCAACGATGAGAAAGTTCTTCCTGAATAATGGAAGAAAGTGGGTGAGTGCAATAATTTATTCATTTAATGGGGGATAAAGATGGGGAAAGAAGTATCCCTTGAACTCAATATCCCGTTTTCAGTAAGTTGTTCTTGACTCTTCTAGCTTCTTTCTGCTGCCACAGAAAAAAATTATGATGATTTTGTTTCTTTGATGAGTGAATCTTTACATATTTCATTAGACTGAAACAAGATTTTGGTGTAGAGAAATTCTCAACACGATTTTCCATGCATTTGGTACTGGAAAGTAACTAGAGAAAAAGATGAACATATCGGTTTTTTGGTGTCTGTATTTTGAGTCACTGTTGAATCAGAGCGTTATTTGATTAGAACTGTCATTTATTTTATAAGTTTCAAAAATTCAATAACAAATTTGACTTTTTATTTGTTTACTAAAACAACGATAAAAATAAAATAAAAACAACAATGAAAATTAATTGGCGCTCCGGGGCGACTTCATTGATTCCAGTGGCAGTATTACATATTGGTCNAAATAAAAACAAGAAAAATAAAAAAAAATAGAATGACATCTCATTCATTTCTGACAATAGTTTCAGAGTTTTAAGTGGGCAATTCAACAGGACAGACAATTCCGCTTTCTGTTGGGGGTTGAAATGGACACCAATATGGTTTGGCACAATTATGTCGCTAGAATTGCAGAAACTGCTTCTCAAAAACTTCACAATCATGTGAAGAAGTAAACACGATATGATTGTCCTCTCCATAATCTTATTTTATTGTTATTATCAATGGCTTCGTGAATAGAGTTTCCCAACAGGCCATTCCAACGAGAGTGAGTGAGGATTGGGGAAATGGAAAAAACTTTCTGGAACACCTCAAACAAAAGATTTTCATGGGGATGGTTATCTGCAAATCTAATTTTCAGTTCAAACGTTTTTCCATCAGAAAGTTGGGAGACACCAAAGTTTTAATGAAAATAACGATCTTCAAACTTCTCAAGTTCTCCAGAACAAAAGGGTGTGATACCCTTTCTGTATGTTTTACACAATAACACCGAGAGTTGGACTGAATTATTGGTTACTTTATATCAGTGAGATGAATCCTGCTGAAAGTAGTCCTTGAAGAAATATTTCGAATAAGTTTCTACAAAGAATAGCCTGGTGTTTTAGGGTCGAGGTATTTTGAATTTGTACATATTTTTGAGAAATATGAACGTATTCAGTCAATTGTAGAATGACCGGTTGAATCGAGAACCATACACATATATTAGAAAACAAATACTCCCCTGCATATATGCAGGAATAACTTCAGTGAAGAATCCTGCACTGACACTTGTCGGATATAATCCAACGCCCTTCGTGGTATTAGCCAGGGGAGTAGTTATTTTCAGATAGGTATCAGTTCATTGACCAACAAAAATGAAAAATGTGAAATAACATAAATAAGGAATGAAACTATTTTGAAAGAAGCCGGAGAAATATCGAATACTTTCGTTAAACATTTCACAGGTATCGGTAAAAAATTTGCGGAAAATATCTCAAATATAGAATTGAAAAGTGAGAAACAACTACCAAATTCATTGTTCCTTGAAGAATCCTCTGAGAACGAAGTGAAAAATTTGATTTTGAACTTGAAGAATAATAAGGCAACCGGATTTGATAATATAAGTGTAAAAACTCTCAAATGCATGGTACATATCATTTCAAAACCTCTACCACACCTATTTAACATATTATCAAGCCAAGGATTCCTTAAATTTCAGTGATTACACCGGCAAACTGGATTGTAACACTTATAGACCTATATCACTGATATCTATTCTTAGAAAAATACTTGTAACTATAATCAAAGTAAGAATATCGAAATTTTTCCAGAAATATGAGATTCTTTCCCCGTACCAATGCGGGTTCTAGTATTCTAGATCCACTGATGATGCAATTGAATCATTGACTACAAAAATATATCCAACGCTCGAAAAAAGTCACCCCTCTTTGTACATAATCGTGGATCTAGCAAAAGCTTTTGATACATTGTGCCACCAGAAACTCCTGAAGTCCATTGAAAGTGCAGAGTTGAGAGGAATTTGAAGTCCCACAAAGTACAGTACTGGGCCCCATTGTATTCAACATATACCTAAATGATTTATCAATCTTGATACAGAAGGCCACATAATCAGCTTCGCGGATGACACCGCAATCATCTATTCTGGTGAAAATTGGCAACAGTTGTTCAGCAGAGTCGAGGAAAATTTTCTCAAAATAAAACAATGGTTCAACTCCAAATTACTCACCATTGATTTCGATAAGACAAAATGTCTTTCGTTTTCAATCATCAAAACCAATAAAACCTTCACTATACCCATAATCAAAAACATAAAATACTTAGGAATCTACTTAGCTAGTCACATGAAATGGAACACTCACATAAAAAAGCTCAGTTTCAAATGGAGAAGCCAAACTATGCTCACTGAATCTATGTGAAGGTTTTTGTATATGCGGTTGGTTAGTACTTTGTTTACCAGATGGAGCGATGACAAATTCGTTCTTCGTCGTTCACTTCAGCTTGGTTAGAGGAATGATACTCTGAAAGGAATTCGATTTTTAATTATGGAATATCATGGACTTTATGTTGATGATAGATATCACCTTGCACTGACGACATGCCAAATAGCCCGAAACCGGTCTGCAAGTGTGCCCTTTCCAATAATTGAAAATCGATTCGAGCAGTTGTATCGCCAGCAGCATATGCAAGTTATGAACTGAGTTAACTGACCCAGCATCACTTAGGGATAGAGTTACATCCGCTGTTCCAGACGCAACTACATGCTAAGTCGACAAAACAAAGCTTATAAATAAATGTTAATTTAATAATCGGACATTCTTGTTGCCTTGCTCGTACTGTTAATGTAATATTAGTCCAAAATGAAGTGTTTTAAAAAAATATTTTCGTATATTGCATACGTAACTTGTATGTTATATACATGGCCTAAGATGAAAGACAGAGGTTGCTCCTTTTGACGCAACCAACTGATTTCTAGCCTTTCTCGTTCCTGTAAATGTTCACACTTATTTATGGTATTGTTCTGGAAATAAAGACCCATTATTTTTTTCGAACGGTAGTTTGCGCTGGTCAGGCCCTATCCTCCGAAGCCCTGATACATTCGGGAGGGAGCGCCAGCATTATCAACCAACGACCACTTCCCACACTGTGGGGTAAATGATCATTGAGTCCGAGAATCATGTGCCCTGAGCAGGCGCAGTGAGCCAAGAATGACGGTCTTCTGCATCTGTCCGGCTGAGATTTCTGCTTAGTGCGGCAAGCCGGTATGATTTTAAGATTCGAGAGTAGTGAGGGCATCATTTCACCAAGGACTCCAATAATCAGAACAACCATCTTGACAGAGTGATCTGGATAGAGTCTGCGGAGTCCGAAGAGAAAATCTAGATATTTCATCGGTTTTTCCTTTTTTTTCGGACGATATATGTCTTGCCAGGAGCTGAAAACTCTACGACAAATATCGTCTTGCTCTGGTGATCGAGAAGGACTACATCAGTCTTATTAGCTTATATGAGCCTGAGGGTGGAGAACGAATAGTTCCAATAAATTCGTCACTACTCGTTCTCCACAACGGATTAAATATCCCCCGGAGCGTAGAGCAACAACGGTGTCTGCTAAATACCGTAAGAGTGGCGTAGATGGTAATATAGTACTTTTAGGGCCGCGTTATGTCGATGGATATAGGCCGAGACCGCATATGCTGGACATGCTGATAGCAAGTGCATTAGGGTCTCGGGCACCTCGCGGCAGGCCCTACACCTTGTGTCAGGAACCTCTATACCCATCACGTGACGACGGTAAACTAAGGTGTTGAAGACACCATCTTGGTAAGTCATGATGAACCCCTCAGGCCTTTAAAATATGCTAAGTTCCCCAATAATATTGAAGAAGAAACCATGCTGTGGCTTTTATATGAGCTTTTTGCTGAATGGGTTCCAACTCGGTGACAGAAGTGGTCACCTCGTTCAGTGTCGAAAACTAAACCGAGTTCATTACCTGCTCGTGCAGCTGCCCTAAAGCTAAATGCTCTAGTTCCTGCTCTCTAATGGTCACGGACTATGCACAGAAGGGGATCCGAGCTATTACTATTATAATATAAACCTCACTCGTGAATCATGGATCTATTAAAACATCCCCATCAAAATCCGTTGCGTAGTTTAGATCTAAGCATATATAGGGACAGACAGCGACTTTATTTCATACCATGTAGTGAAGTACCATTAGGTAACATATGGAATTAAACTGTGTTTTTTTTTTCAGATGAGAATTTTGCATTGATGAATAACGCGGTCAAGCTTTCTACAGAGTCACCTCAGTTCTCTGGACCAATTCGAAATGTTACTGTTGCACTAGGAAGAGAAGCAGTTCTGAGCTGTTCTGTTTCCAACTTGGGACACTATAAAGTAAGTGAAAATACATGAATGGTTTAAAGAATGAAGTGAATATTGAGATATATGAATTGGTTCAACACTTCACGATTCGTGCTCATTTTCACAAACCCGCAATCTCAGCTCTTGGATATTTTAGTGTTACTGACCTGACTTTTGTGAGTTATGCAAAATAGTTCTTTTAAGTTGTGCATTTCTTTGTGGAAGACTCTCGTCTTTTGTCTTGTCATAATTTTATGATGATTCAGTTTCCAATAGAAGTGTGACAAGTAGAGTATACGAACATCATCCTGGTGTCCGAAAGTCAGGTCCATCCTCAGCTCTATCCAAGCATCATCAAGACACAGAACTCAACATAGACTTTGCGAACACTAAGACCATCGCCAAAGCGATAACACTACAAGCTCGGACAATTCACGAGGCCATCGAAATCGAAAAGCGACCTTTCTACCTGAACGTGATGACGGTCAGAGACTTTCAACTGCCTGGAGACCCCTAATTTTCCGATGCACACCCCTCCACCAAGACGTCCGGTGATGGTAATCACCCGAAGCCCCGCCGCCACATTTCCACTTCAGTAGCTTTATAAATCCCACTGAACACCTATCGACACTGGGATTTCAGGAACTCCAGGACAGATACGCAGCGAGAACAATAAGAAGCCACAACACCGCTGCCATCGACACTCCTACCACCCCATGGAGGCCCCGCGGAGGCGCCAAAAGGATACCACGGAAAAAGGTCCCGTTCCTTCCAGCCAGAAAGACCCAACGGAGCAGATCCAGAATATTCTGGAGTAATATCCATTCGATAGCGAGAGACCACGCCCTGGAACATCCTGGGAACTCAACTTGAAGACTAACAACAATCCAAACCTACAACGACCACAGCGAAGGACCAGGACATCTGAACTTCTAAAACTTCCGAAATAAATGTCACAGAAATACAAACACAGATAGGATAAATAATTGTGAACCCTGAAGAGGCATAAGCCTATAGCAGGGTCCCAACAAATCATATAACATCGTGAAATACTTACCCCCAAAAATGGATAAACATGATGAAGTTACGTCACATCGACACCTCAGATCACACTAAGGAGAAGATAGATTGAGACCTTAGAGAGGAGTCACGATAAGATCTGGGGTGTAGGCAGATTGAGGCACCAGCGTCAAGTCACATCAAATTCTTGAAAATTACTTCAGAATGGGAGCCGAAAGAGTGGACTTTTCAGGTTGCAATTGTATTGTTAGTAATTTCACATAAGCAATGACTACAACACTCTTCTGTAGGCTGACCATTGCTAGTCATTTGATGTAGCTGATCCAACTAAGCTGTTTCACCCATTACATACTCAAGATAGCTCGCATCTGGGTTCGCAAATTGATACATGATAGTACTTGATGAAACCCATCTAAATATTTCATTTCCACATCTCCTTCAATATCCAACAGCTTTGCGGGATAATCAAGTTTCAAAACTTTTGAATTGGGTGGCATATTTTTTTTCAGATGAGAATTTTGCATTGATGAATAACGCGGTCAAGCTTTCTACAGAGTCACCTCAGTTCTCTGGACCAATTCAAAATGTTACTGTTGCACTAGGAAGAGAAGCAGTTCTGAGCTGTTCTGTTTCAAACTTGGGACACTACAAAGTAAGTAAAAATACATGAATTGTTCAAAAAGCGAAGTGAATATTGAGATATATGAATTGGTTCAACACTCCACGATTCCTGCTTATTTTCACAAACCCGCAATCTCAGCTATTCGATGTTTTAGTGGTACTGACCTGACTTTTGTGAGTTACGCAAAATAGTTCTTTTGTCCCCCAGGGACAAAATTGCGTTTGCGACAGAACGTATGTAGACCAGACCAACAGACGTGTAGAAAAGTAGAGTATACGAACATCAACCTGCTGTCTGAAAGTCAGATTCATCCTCAGTTCTACTCAAATATCATCGAAAAGCGACCTTTCTACCTAAACGTGATGACCGTCAGAGACTTCCAACTGCCTGGAGACCCCTAATTTTCCGATGCTCACAATGAGAAGCCACAACAGCGCTGCCATCGACCACCCCATGGAGGCCTCGCGGAGGCGCCAAAAGGATACCACGGAAAAAGGTCCCGTTCCCCTCCAGCCAGAAAGACCCAACGGAGCAGATCCAGAATATTCTAGAGTAATATCCATTCGATGGCGAGAGACCACGCCCTGGAACATCCTGGGAACTCAACTTGAAGACTAACAACAATCCAAACCTACAATGACCACAGCGAAGGACCAGGACATCTGAACTTCTAAAACTTCTAAAATAGATGTCACAGAAATACAAACACGAATAGGATAAATAATTGTGAACCCTGAAGAGGCATAAGGCTATAGCGCAGGGTCCCAGCAAATCATATAACATCGTGAAATACTTACCTCCAAAAATGGATAAACATGATAAAGTCACGTCCCGTTGACACATCAGATCACACTAAGGAGAAGATAGATTGAAACCTTAGAGAGGAGTCACGACAAGATCTGGGGTGTAGGCAGATTGAGGCACCGGCGTCAAGTCACATCAAATTCTTGAAAATTGCTTCAGAATGGGAGCCGAAAGAGTGGACTTTTCAGGTTGCAATTGTATTGTTAGTAATTTCACATAAGCAATGACTACAACACTCTACTGTAGGCTGACCATTGCTAGTCATTTGATGTAGCTAATCCAACTAAGCTGTTTCACCCATTTCATACTCAAGATAGCTCGCATCTGGGTTCACAAATTGATACATGATAGTACTTGAAACCCATCTAAATATTTCATTTCCACATCTCCTTCAATATCCAACAGCTTTGCGGGATAATCAAGTTTCAAAACTTCTGAATTGGGTGGCATACATCACGGAACAAGCGACCGACTCTTACAGATGATTTTGAAATAAATTACTTTGGAAAACTTTATCCCCAAGAGAGTCTGGATCGCTTTAATGGCAAGTGCTAAACGTTTTTACCATGCATCAACCCTGGAAGTGTCATAGTTAATTCCATTTTGAATTAGTGAGATGCATAGGTGGATCTCTTTTTATTGTATTGTCATCAGTGGAGGATATGGGGTGAATATGAATTTGCAATAAGTTGGAGATTTTTTTATGGGTGATTATTTTTATTATTCTCCATAGATGCATTCCACTTGAAGAAATATGGAGCTGAGAGCTTTCATTTTTTCATAACTGAAAGAAATACTTCGTCGAATATAATGAAGTTGGAACAATTCAACTTTGAAGTCAAGTGTTTGTGAAATGTAAAAATGAGGACGAACAATTGATGCGATGGGTTTATTCAAAAAAACTATACGGAAACAGAAAATATGCCTACAGATTGAAGAAACGTGTCATTATTCACCATTCATAAAGAATAGTTTCAATGAAGTGTAATATTTCATTTTTCCACTACTCATTTTATACTGCTAAGCAATTTCAACATGAAGAGAATCTGTATGAATCTTGTTGGCAGAACTTCAACAAAAAAAAAATCTGTTGTGGAAATGCGCCAAGAGCTCCGCCTTGAATGAAGGCACTTTCCAACTCATTCAGTTTGAGTGAGGCATGATCATATTTTGTTATGCCATATATGAATGCAATACAGGAGTTCTGCACGTGTTGTACTGTACTAGCAATACAAAAACTGTAGATAGAGGAACAAAAGCTGAATTGTAACAAAACCAAACTATCACATAAAACTTTTTTGTAGTTATCGGTAAATAACATCTATGCGGATATAGTAGCCTCAGAGCTCCATATGCTTTTTTAATATTACGTTTGAAGTACTGAAATCTCAAAGAGTCATTTAAGATCAAGCCTAGATTCTTTGCATAACCAGAAATCCTGATAATTTCATCATTAATAATCATCTGGAGATTAGTATTTGCGACTGTTTGATTGGATGTGTTACCGAATACCAAGGCTATATATTTTTTCGCGTTTGACATTAGGGAATGTTGACTAGCAACTTCAGTGGATCCGTATAGACGTGCGCCAGGTTGATCTTCAACCATACACTACTGAAAATCAAATGCAATGACTTTGAAACGTTCAGTAGAGGAGTGTTGAAGCGTTAATTCGTCATCTGCACCTGTACGAGTCATGTCGGTGAAAAAAATCGACAAACTCTACACCATATTGAATTCTTATTGAATTTCAACTCTATTCACTATAGTGAACTCGGTGAAACGACTGAATTTCCGTTGTTTCACCCCCGTGTTCAAAGTTTGGAAGAATATCTTTGTGATCATTGTCACAGGTTGGGGGAAGAAACTTGTTGAAGGAAGGCTTGGAAAATGATGGCAAGATAATAAATGATAATGACACGATTAATACATTTGGTCGAATATATTTTGATTGTTCATGAGTTTATTTAATATCGAATGGGAATTTTCAGTAGACCCTTTGGTTAGCATCAAAGTGGTATATTAAATTAATTCAAATTGTCACCATTTTATGTAGGAGAATGTTTCTGCATGAAGAAAGGAAAACGTTATTTTTGTTATTCTCTCAAATAATGCCAACGTCAAAGGCAATAACACTCGATTCACATTACGAGGTGTAATTAGAATTTGAAGAGACTGAACATTCCGTTTCGCGAACCTTCTTGCTGTTTTTGTTGAATAACATGCCCTCCATGTAATGTAAATAATGTACTAAACCCTTGTAATAAAACCGCAATTAGAAGCAGATCCCTTGAAGACATTAAAATGCCAAGGCAAATTTTCTTTGTAATTCGAGGACGATTAAAACTTTGCATCCTTCGGATTTTAATCAAGAACACAGTATTCAAATTGAAATGGTGATTATAGTGATTTGGGAAACATATGAACTGGCAAAAATATAAACTTCATCAATTTTTGGGTGGAAGATAGACTTTTTTTAATGTCAAAATTACATTTTTTTGGTAGAAGGTGATATACCAAATATGAAATTATATATCAAAGCGCCCACAGATGACAACTTTATCTTAAATATTTTTTTGAACTGTATTTTTCAGTATCCCGTGTTAGGAATCACACGTTAAAAGATAAGACCTCGATAATCCTTAGCTCGCACAAGTTTCGACTTGTGAGGGTTGTCGTTCGTAGGGGTGCGACATCTGGTTAACGGAAAAACAGATTTTAAATAGATTATTAATAATTTGCAATTTTTTCTCGAGCTGCCTATTCCAAGGGGTTATAATTAGACGAAACAGTTTCTGCAGGTGAATTCAAAGCTCACTGTTTGAAGAAGTTTCATAGTTTCATTCTTCAAATGGTCGAACGGTTGAATACAAAATTTATTGGAAAAACAATCTTACATGTTTTCTCTTTGAGTCACAATCAGGAATAGTATTTTTATTGATTGCAATTTGAAATGTACAATGCATTATGGAATTAAAACAATGAATATGTGTCAGATTCCATCATAATTTAAACCACTTTGCTTCATAGACTAATTTTGCCCTGGAGTGCTTCCTTATTGTTTTGTATTATTCCGAAATAACTCATTCAGATACGAGGGTTGCCTTTTATATTTCGGGATTGGAGAACAAAAACAAATTATTAGAAAAATAATTGAAGAAAGAAGATTCTCCTCTCAAAATACAAGGGTGAAACCCATATATCAAAAAACTCAATTTGTAGAAATTTATCTGTTAAACTTGGAATGCTATTGTGTAAAAATTGAACTGTGGAAGCTGTCACAAATGCTATGTTGGTCAAACCGGACGGTATCTTATTACACGAGTTTCAGAACACATGAGAGACTCTAAGAAAATGTCGATGGCCTTAATACCGCATATTTTAATTTGATACGTAAAATACCTGAATAATTCACACTTTTCTCATTATTTTTCTTTCTGCCATTGATTAAAAAACAGACACCACCTCATCAGAATCAGAGATAAAGCCATTCGTTTGTTTCATGTCGTTTTGTGTTGGTGTTGTCTCGAAAATTTGTTGTTTGCAATGTGTTTTCATATTTTATTTTTCAAATTCGTATCTAATATGTCTGATGATTTTCAAAATAGTATTATCATCAACACGGAGAAACTACTTTTCGATGAGTAATTTAAATGAGAACTCATTATTTCTTGTGAAATTGAAATAAGTTTTGTGGAAGGTATATTCATGAAAATTCATTGTTACAGAGCCCTGAAGAAGAATTTAATTGAATTCGAAACGTCGGCAAGAATACAATTGTTTTTTTAAGAAAAATATGATGCTGTTACCCAACCAACCCTCTTTTCAATAAAATTATTCGATCACTAAACTAGTTAACTGGAACCTTGATAGTCTGGAACGTCGAAGAAAGATTGGAGATTTGTCTCTCTTTTACTGATACTTCCATTGGAGGTATTCAAGTGACTTGGCACAGTTGATTTCACCAACAGCGGTACATACCAGAAATACGCGACGGGCTGTGGCTGCTAATTGTATTGAGGTGCAACTCAGTAGACCTCAAACTTCACTTTTCAAGAACTCTTTCATTTGTAAAACTACTTTTATGTGGAATAAACTTCCTGAGAATGTTTTTTCAAATATATTTAATCTCCAGCGATTCAAATCCAATGTGAAACACTACTTTCGCACAGGCACCGCTTTCAGAGCGCCTCAAGGGTTTTCCTGTAGTGCTTGTGTTTTGGAAAGCTGACGGCCAGTTCTTCTGTCATCCCACGCAACATTTGTGATGAGTCAGTCTCCATCAAGACCTCCGACTCCTCATCTTGGATTACCTGGTCGACCACTTGGGGGTCATTTTCAGGCTGAAATCTCTGGAACGAAATTTTGCAAACCAACGTCGGACACTGTGTTCATCAAAATATCATCACCAAATGCCTGGTTAATTATTTGGGCTGGCTTAGCATTTGGTTCGTAGAGAAAACTTGGCCAAATATCTGTTAACATCATATAATAAGGAGCTGATAGAAGGCAAAAAATTGAAATCAGAAAAAATTAACAGCATTAATGTATAGAATACAAAATTCTCTTGTGATCAGTATACAGGGTGTTTATTAAAGATGCGTCAAAAAATTAAGGGGTTATTCCTTGGACTATTTTAAGAATATTTTGTCTTTCTTGAAGATACGGAGCGGAAAATAATTTCGATAATAACAATTCTGGTAATTTCAAAACTATTGACTTAGCCGAAATAAAAGTATAGCGTACTACACTGTACCTACCAAGCAATAAAAAATCTAACAACTCCGTTGCTACCTATCATCAACATTTCGATTACTACAAACGGCTGCAGACACTGAATTTGAATAGTGTTTTGTAAGTGATCCTGGTGTTTTTGAAAGAATTCGGGAATCGATAAGGAGAAGATTGGATTCTTGCATCTTAGTGGGTGGGGTAGTCATTTTCAACAGTTCTTGTAGATTAGGAAAAAGTACATGTAATTTTTGGTAATAAATTGTTATTGTCGAAATTTTTCCGCTACAAAACATAGCGCCGTATCAAAAATCATCAAAGGAATAGTCCAATAGTTAAAGGAATAGTTCCTTGAATTTTTGCCGCATATTTAGTAAACACCATGTATACAATGACATAGTGGAGTGAATATTCATTAAAGTATGGAGCTACGAAAACACATGTCATTGAAACAGACGAAGCTTTCGAAAACACCAATATTTTGTAATGCACTCTATATTTGATGTTGAATAACCTTTCAGACTATCCTTCTTCAACTAATGTTTTCCATTTATCATTGTTTTTTTATATCGATGATATGATATTGTGAAGAAATATCTCAGATGCGAGACGGCTTAATTCAGTTATCTATGTGCTCCATTAAGCACAAGAATGGAGAAAAATAAGCAACGGCATAGAAGTACAATGCGGGCATTTAATGTAATTTTATTTATAGGTGGGATGGATGAAAGCCGAGGACCAGACAATTTTAGCACTCCACACGAGAGTTATTACTCACAATCCAAGGATAACAATTGATCACGATGACAGCTTGAATACGTGGCAGTTACGTATACGCCAACTCAAGGAGTCAGATCGTGGATGTTACATGTGCCAGATAAACACTGGAGAAATGAGAAAACAGTTCGGCTGCATTGATGTTCATGGTGAGTTTCGAGTATTTTTTCAATATCAATTAATCAGTCCTCCCTTACCCATACAGTAGGTTCATTGACTATCAGAAAACAACTACTTCTCTAGCTAATACCACCAAAGGCGTTGTCGGATAAGTTCTGTTGTCGGACAACTGGCCTGAACGAATTGTTCCTTCAAATGACTTGATTTACAGCCAGTCTTCAACGATGCCCACTATATGTGAATTTTTCCATATGATAACCATTGCTGATTTCATTTCATTACTAATTAACCCAAATAACTAAAGATAGATGATAGAGTAATTTGTAGTCCTGGGAATATAATCGAAGTTGACAATAATTGTGATATGGGATATTGAAGAATGAAAACATATATGATCTACATACAAGATAAAATACATTTTAAGGGATGACTAAATATGAACATATATTTTTGATAATGAGGGGAGTATTGTTATCGGCCTATAGTTTGTTATGAGATTTTGATTGCCAGATTTATGGATAGGAATTATACGTCCCATTTTGAGTTGTTTTGGAAACACACTACTTTCAACAACGCTATTGAAGATTATATTCAGAGGTCTTATTAGGTTTTCCATATAACCTTTGTAAAAGTAAGATGGAATACTGTCAACTCCAGTTGATGTTTTGGGTTTCATAGATCTAACTGCTTTACAGATATCTTGTTTAGAAATTGATGATATACATAATTCTTGCAGGTTGATCTCTAGATAGAGATTGGTGCAACCTGGAGAATCATTACTATAAACTGATTGAAAATATTCAACAAAAGCATTAGCAATATCTTGGTCATCAGAAATGATT
>NW_019291569.1:74222-86968 GCF_000500325.1 Leptinotarsa decemlineata
ATAAAATATAGATAAATGTATGAATATATACCGTAACTATGAAATGGAAAATTATATTCAGTTACTCTGACTATCCATGAACAAATGCAGATTTTTCAGCGATCAACTGAGTAAATTCTTTGGAGTTGTAAATACAGTTACCAGATGATATACATTTCAAATAGGATTTGAATTTTTTGGAGGTGAATCTCAAAATTGAGATAGTAAGTTGTTAATTTAAGAGTCCCGTATCAATTTTGGTAGTTTTTTGAAGCCTTGTTTTTGATTTTGGTTCAAATAGTCTGGTTTCGAACCTTGTGTCATATTCATGTATCTCTTCATGAGTTTCATAGCATTCAGTATTATTTTCAATATATATTAGTTTGTGGTATAAAATTAAGGCATAAACAGTCATTATTTCTAGAGCCGGAAAGGTCTACAACTACAACATTTCCCAATGAACCATCTGATGATGGCTTCCTGATCAAGCCAACTTGCTAGGTAAATAGAACATCAAGAAGTTTGATGCAGTTCCGGTTTGTGGGAGATTTACGCTTGAGAAAGCTATTATGTAGCGAAATAAGTGTTACGGTTTTTGTAAAACCCTTTATAGTGAAAATCATACAATGAACTGTATTAATTAGATTTATTTACGTTTGGAAATATAAGTTGACATAATCGGTCTAGTTGTCATGCTGTTAAGTTTTAATATCAGTTAATAACGACGGTAATAATTCATTTATTCCACAGAAATAACCCATGAAATAAATAAAGAGAATAAATAACGAAAACATCACTAAACTAGTTAACTGAAATTATTCTTGGAACTCTTGGGTAAAAAAGCTGGCAACATCAACAGAATTAGACTTCACTTCATTATTATTATTTCTGATAGAAAAAGTTCTGATTTTTGAATCAACATATTTGAAACACTTTTGTTGCTTTCTTATTGATGATATGTTTCTTGTGAGCAACGTGTAATAATGGCCTATTTCGTGTCGAGTTTTGATGATCTATAAAGACTTCATGAACGTCTGTGGGGAAAAATTGCAAATGGATATTTTCTATTGTAGGTACTTTCTGTAACGAAACGGAAGTCACACCTGTGTCGCTATAAGTATCCATCACAAACACAATTCAGTCAACAAAATCCTGAAATTCGGGACTCAATCTTTCTACAATCGGCTACTCGTTTGACGGTTGTCACGTAAATCTCGTGTGTCCTCCACTATTCACTGTAATAGCATGTGGCGAGGGTATAGAGTATCACATTTAACCCAATATCCTTTAACAAATAGGACATACTTGGGTAGCTTTTGCCAGTAATTTTTTCTGCACTTGTAGATTTCACAATTTACTGTGGTTTTATTCTTCAATTGAAAAACACCTTAAGCTTCGTTTTAGGTATCTTTGGCAAATAAATCTTACTTGAATTATGAACAATTTCGGCAAGTAGTTATTTGGAAAACACGACTGTGGAAATGATAATGATTCTATATTTAACTTCTGGAGAGAAGTAGCATTCATACACAATACTTTTACTTCAACAAATGTTTTGTTATGAACAAAATCTTCCAAATTACCATAGACCAGTCGCTTTCGTATCAGTGATATCAAAAATCATGGAGAAAGCCGTGAACCACCATATCCTCAAATATTTGGAAGGCTTNCCAATGCTCCTGCACGATCCTTCAACAAAAATGATGGGATCATATCTGGGCCTGATGTCACTTTGTCCTTTAGTTTTTTAGTTGCAGATATAACCTCATTTTCTTGAATGATATAAAAATGAATATGAACATTATTATTCACTGTACCAACTTTGTTCAAAAGTGAGCCAAATTTTGATTACACCTCACTGAAAAAATTATCGAAGGCATCAACAATGTCTTGAGGATTCTCGAGTTCGTTTCCTAAGTAGGTTACTGATACTGGTATTCTTGTGCTGTTATTCTTAGAGTGAACATATATGACCAGAATCTGCTAGTATCTCGAGACAACATTGTTTGTATATTTGCAAGATAGTTATCAAGGGCAATAAACTGCCTACAACATCAACTGCACTCATTTCACTCTAGACCAATACTCTGTGGAACAATACTGTGATTGGAAAAAACGGGCGCATTTGGCTGAAAAATTATTGTTGTTCCATCAAGACAATACACCAGCCTCCTCTGACGAGCCGCCGCTGCTGATTATAAAATATTAGAAAAATGCATCCGTAACTGTACCATAGCCATGGTGAATTATTGTGTTGGTGTATCACTCATGAACTTTGAATCGCAACGGAACTTCCTGGAAAAAGCTATGATCCAGAATCATCTCCGCAACGTAATCCCCTTGAAAATTCTCAGAGAGTTTACTTGTCTTCCAATTTATCTCGTTCATCTTGATAATTTGATTTCAACCCTGTACTTGACGCGGACTTTGTGTGCAGAATTTAATGGAACGCAATTTTAGGAACAATCCTTTAGTGTGATAACGCTTTGAGCTATCCTATATATCCTTTAGAAAGCCATCATCCGTCGTCAACATTCCTAGGGGATAAATTATAGTACATTGTCAGTAAATCTCAGTAATGGTAATGTGTATAACTCCGTCAGAGATATTTATAGTCCTAAGTAGATTAGTGGGGTAACGACAGAGCAATTGGGCAATAGGAGAAATTTGCCAACCAAGCTTTAGAAGGAATGAACTCCGCAATAAACCGCCGAGCTGCGTTGATCTGCTTTTCTTGAATGAGAACGAGTCTGCACTGAGTGGTTCATTCAGTTCCTCTCTTTGGTATTGTTTCATTTACAATGATAATCCATTTAACTTTTGGGTGACTTGAATTTTTCATGAATAATACATTATCATGGAGTCGCCAATTCGAATCAGTTGATAATGAAAAAGAACTATGGCACTAAAATTTATGAATATTACTGGTGTTTTTTCCCAACACCAAATCGTTTTCTTTAACACTTCGACACGTGTTTCGATCACCAAGTGATCAACTTCAAAGAGGAAGATTAAAACTAGAAACTGATGCGAGGTAACTTCCATTGTCTACTATATAAAATGATTTGAAATCCCTGAAACAACTAAAAAAGAAGAATTGAAAATGAATAGCTGAAAATAACAATTATATTAACCAAAATAAACCTGAAATGAAATAATAGTGAAATAAAAAACAAGTAAAAATAGAACAATTGAATAAATANTATGCCCTGAAACTTTAATAAACATTTAAAATTTTGTCCTAAGGTAGACCGTTTAGTACTTGACATTAAAAAAAAATTATTGGAATTGATTTACAACTTCAAATTTCAGAGGGGTGTTTCCATTAAAAATGGGTCACATTGTATAATCATCTTCACTCGTCTCTGAAGGCACTAAGCCCTGAAAAATTCAAATGAACAATTGAAACGTTTCTTCTCCAATACTGTTTCATAACATTGAGAAATATAATGACGTGCAGGGTCTTTAACTTGTGAAAGACATCATTAAATCCTTAGTTTATTGATTTCATATTTATGCTTTCAACTCACCTACGCTGTTTACTTTTTTTTCTATGGATGATTTTCACTTTGTAACTTCGAACAGGAATTTCTGTATAAACATATAATAGTATGTAAAATAGTCAAATAAAGAACTTTATATCGTCGAAATATCTATCTATTCATCCGTCCCCATTTTCAACGAGAAACCATGTGTACCAAACCTCATCTCTGAAAAAATTTGAAATTCGCCGGGCATACACCCAGATAATGATAATGATAATAATTTACATTTAGGAGTGTACAGCAGTGTACAGAGTGTACTGTATACAATGCTGGGACTGCAACAAATTCTATATCGGTTCTGACCCATTCTGGACCTTTTCGGACCTCCGATCGGAACCTTGTGGAACACTCAACTGTAGTTGTGACGTAGTCGTCCGCACTCCTCCACTTTTCGTCATTACCCAGTCGACCAATCAAAAACTACCGCGCATTCAGTGGGAAATTCAAATCAGTAGATGAGCAAGCTTGGTCCAAGCCCACTTCAAGGTCGTGCGTCGATGACGTCACACGTTTCTCTCTCCCACTCACTAAAGTCTCTCTATGAAATACTTACCAAGTTCGAATTATATCAAGGATTTTACGTATAGCGCCATCTGCCCATGAATAGATCAAGCAATAATTGATTCTGTCAAATACAGATTCCGATATGAAATGAAAAGGAGAGTTATAAACAAAGATACACATACAGTTGAAACTAATATAAAGAGTGTAAAAATAGTATCGTTAAATTGTATGTCTGCTAAAAACCTTGTATCATCCTCGAAGGCAACTATATTGAATGATGAAATAAAGATTTTTTATGCAAGCCTACGAAATGTTCAGTCCAACTGATACTACTCGTATATGTTCCATTCACTATACAGACATGAGAAAATGTGGCACAAGAACTTACCCGTTTATATTGCGGAGAGGCAAACTTCCTTTTGTTATTCTGTTCCCTTCCCCATTTTTATGAAAAATAATCACTTCTGCTCATACAACAAACAACGAGTTTTCATCATCGGAGCGGTTATATCTGAGAAAAAATGTTTTCCCAGGATTATTCCAACTCACTCCCTGAACAAAAGTTTGTGTTTATCTTTTCCAAGCAGAGACAACAAATTTCATCCCAAAACTCCAAACGTGAACTTACTGCATAACTAAAAGCAGAATAACACATCACTTTGAATAATATAAAAGATTGATCTCGTATCTCATCTTATGCATGTTCTATGAGCGCGTTATTATGTGGAACATGTAGGTATCTCAACATTTGTAATCCGGGATGATATACTCGCGCATTTTTATGTGTGAAATATGTTTCGAAATATAGATATAGGCGAAGATATTCCCCGGGAGACCTCCCTAGTTTTCAGGGGAAAATACCGTATGGAAGTACCTTCTGAGGCAACGGAAGCGTTTCGAAAAATAAACTGCATGAAATAACATGTGTGTTTTGACTGATAGACCTTGTACTCGAGCGAAAGTTGATCTAGAACGATGTTTCGTGATAGATTTACTGTAAAATGAATTGAACGTTTATTCTTGTTGACGTCCACTTCAGTTCATTGCGTGATTGAAAGATGATGAAAGATATTTAGGATTTTTTTGAGAATCCTCAAAAACCATTTCGGAGAGAAGAGAATTGAAACTTTCTATGTTTTTTACCACTTTTATTTGTAACTAACGTTGCTGCAGTTCCGTACTATAAGGACATTTTCAAACATATACATTAAAATAACACATTAGCACATACAGTGTCATCCTCAAAGTATGCACCATGCAGGAAACTTATTTATTAAGGGTTTTTCGACAAAAAGTTATTCTTGATAAAAGTTTGTGCATTTCCTGGAACTGAACATGCACCAACAAAATACAGTAAAACATACGTAATATACGAGGAGCCTTCAAATATTTGATTTTGAGACAGTAATAAAGTACCCTTATTTTGGATAATCTCGGGAAATATCATTTAGAAAAATTGTTCAGCATTGGAACATATATCTAGATTTGAAGTCATGGCCATATTAATAAGATTTATTTTTTTACCCATTTTTTTTTAATGGGGACAACGAAAAAAAATTGCTAAAACGGTAAATAGACAACATCCTGTATACGATGGTTTATTTCAAAAGCCTGTAATATTACGAATTACACTACGATGGTGTTAACCACGGTCAATTTTTTGACCGTTTTTGATGCAAAGTTATTTCTATTTTTTGTTAACACCGAAAAGCACTAAAACTTTTACAGTATCGTAACAAGAATTCAATATTCAATGATGTCAAAGCACCAAAATGAATTGGGTATTTCGGAACAAACTCATTGATTTTCTGGAGATTTTAATATATTTTCCAATCCTTACTGGAATACATATTCAGTTCTGAGATGAGAATATCATCATTAGTAAAGGACCATGCCACTGAACAGACATTCGAAATCTGGCCAGTCGTATATTGCAGTTTTCCACCAAGTTGAGGTGAATAGGATGCGGCAGATTGGAATATTTTCTGGAACTTTGACTGTGGAAACTTTGCCTGAAATTTGTTTCAGTTGAATTTGAAATTAGTTGCATTCACTGGGGGAAATTTCTAATTCGTTTTGAAAATCGGTTATGATGAAACATGAAACGAGTTATTTTCAGAAATTGAACTAACATACTACGATATTTTGTTGATCTGTTCGAAAAATCGATGGTAGAAAGAATAACAAAAAATTGATATACTCAGTAGTTAGTGTAAGTCGTTTCCAAAACCATTCACAAACACCTTTGAACTTGAAACGACCTCGAATAACATCACACGACGTAGACAAGATCACTTTGTGGGCGTTGACTTTGACCTACGACAAGTTCAATTTTAGAAGGTTATTCCGATTTGACATTGTTCAACCTTGACCAACGTCACACGATGTAGAGTAATTCGAAATATGTCCGAATTATCAATAGTAGAAACAGTAAGGAAAAGAAAGTTCCATACACAGTAGTTGGTTTATCCGTTTGCAACACTTCTCACCAACACTTATGAACTTGAAACGACCCTAACCAACATCACACAAAGTAGCCAAGCTTACTTTGCAGGTGTTACTTCAGTTTGACATTGAACGACCTTGACCAAGATCACACGACATAGACAAGGTCGAAATCTGTTCAAAATATCCCCAACACTTTGAAACTTGAAAATACCTTGACTTATATCACAAGGTCACTTTGTGTGAATTGAAGGGGCTAATGATCGATCTGATATTTTAATTTGTTTGGTTGTTGTTGTATGTTATTCCTTTGCAATTTCAGTTTTTGTTTGATAAAATTGTTATTTTCGGTTGATCTTTTTGTTTTTGGCAGGGTTATCAAATCCATTTATATTATATTAGACAATGGAAGTCCGAACTGATGAAATACACCACAAAACATTGTCAACCACCTTCAAACGAATGATGAATCTGTTTCTTTTCAGATAACATATGATATCATTCAGTTTTCACTCCATATGACTGAAGATTCTAGTCGAGTTTTCAGAAACTCATACAAATCATTCGAGTTTCATTCCCAACTGGTTCTCGTGAAAGTAAAATGTAGAGTTATATCTCAAGGAACTATTCTACAACTATAAATGCCTCAATATCTATACGCAAAAAATGTTTCATACTTTCTTTCGAAAGTGGAGGAAATTCTGCTTTGACGTGAACAGCCATTTTATATTTCTGTACTGTTTTGGTGCGAATAATATCATACAGATACTATTCGTAGGTGGATCATATAAGAGTTCCAAATCATATTCATCAATGTGTATATCGACAAAAAAACAATTAAGTCGTATACTATACTGAAATTGAATTTGGAGAAATCATGAACCTGATAATGTTGAAATTGATTCTATCGCATGATATTACCGAATTCACTCGACTATAATGCTGATTACATCTGCAAAATGACATCCCTCTGGTGTGGAATCTTCAGTGTAGAAATAAACGTTATCTGAGGCCATTTTGGTATTTTACAGCCCCCAGGTTATCGCTCCAATGTGTGAGTAATATTTCGGCGTAGTCAGCACTAGATTCAATCTGCGTATAAAAATCCCCATAAGCTTCGTTTAATAGCAGTTTCATCAGCAAATAATGTTGAAAGTAAATTAAGCAAGAAAGCACTGAAGCGTAATTACTTGGGAAATGTAGACTGATGAGATTTATTTCTCGCAACTGAAACAGCGCGGTTCCCTTTTTCAACGGAATTATTGCCAATCACAGTGTTATAAGAAGAAATTCTCGAAAGAAATTCTGTTAGTGATTGAGTGTTCCCTGAGAGTTTGGTAAGAGAAATACCTACAGAATTACGAATTTTTGTTTGAATCAAGAAATTTCTTGACCACAATTATTGATTCTTTCAAAGTCACAAGTTTCCTTCAGACAGCAATATATAGGGCGTTCCAACAAAAACTTGACCCCTCTGTTGGTCAGAAACGGACGTATAATCACATGACACGTCAATTTTTATTGCTAGGGGGACTAATTCTGATATGGAAATCATACCCTTAACTTAACCCCCCTGCTAACAGCAGCGGTGTTAAGTTTAGGGTGAACAATTCTCTGTCGCAGGTCTTCTGTTTAACGTATTAATGGCTCACGTTGTAGTCTGGATGATTCGTATTATAAATTCTTTCAGCAGCTTTAGCACATTCATTATTTCTATAAAAGGTTGCAACAATTTCTATTCTTTTTTCAGTAGAATAAACCATGTTGGAACACAGTGAACAAGGATGGCTGAATAATAATTCGTTAAGAAGTGACAGTGGCCAACTATCTACTTTTTGTTCCACGACAACTGGATTCAACGAAAACTACCAGTGCAGAAATAACTAACAGTGTCGTCCATTTCAAAACGTTCACTACAAATCTAGAGGACCTGCGACAGAGAATTGTTTGAGAATGCAGATTTTTGACTCCGGACATCTTCAATAATGTGAGGAACGCTTTCAAAAGTAAACTGTATTATTTTGTATGGAACTAGATGGAAGTAATTTTGAACACTTCATCCGTTGATTGTGTTGCCATTGATATTACTTTTGTTGATTTCCTCAATAAAATGAGCGACAGCAGGGGGTCTCAAGTTTTCGTTGGAACGCCCAATCAAGATTATGTGCCATAGATATGTCCTGGGTTTGTTGGCCGTGGTCTGCAGGCTTCCATGTCAGACTTTTCGTATACTCCTAAACTAGACAATATCTGAAGCGAAGAGGACGAAATGCTCGGCTTGTTATTTAATCCGGTCAATCTAGACATTGGAAGGTACATAAATTTACAACAAGCTGCAAACGCGTGTAATTGTTCAAAACATAGTCAAAAATAAGATTTAGAAATTCCGAATGATCGCGATGTCTGGAAAAACAATTTATTCGAGGTCAAATGTCAAAAATCTTGAAAAAACTGGTTTTTCGCGATTTTCATGAAAACGGTGAGTTTTATCATAAAATAACCTCAAATAAAAATTGTAGAACATAAAATTCTCTACAAAAAATGTATGAATACTTTTTTTTCTTAGAGCCACCGTTTCTGAGATACGACGAGTCAAAAAGTTGTAAAAGTTGTAATCGTCATTGTATGCACGTTTCCACGCCACCTATGAGGTAGTGTATTTAGCGCGTGTTTTACGTGGTTTCCCCAGTAGGCCTATTCCACATCTCTGTTGTGATTCTGACAAACTGAGAACTTGCATAATAAAATATATTAGGAAGGGTTGGAAATTATAAAAGCGATTGAAATTAAAAAAAAAAAAAATCATTCATATGAGTCATAACCTTTGAATAGTTCTTTTTGTCGTTCTTCTTTTTGATCTTTTTCTTCTTCTTGATCTTCTTCTTTTTCTTGATCTTCTTTTTCTTCTTGATCTTCTTCTTCTTTTTGATGTTCATCCTGGGTGTAGGTAAACTGCGTCAAGAGTGATGTATCGCATGTTTCCTCGTTGGTATCAAATGAATCCTCCACTATTGGTGATTCAGCATTAGAACATGACTGGCCTTGACAATGTGTAAATGCCACAGAACACAACAGTCCAACTTTTTTACAACCACATTTAGCGCTGCATCCCTTTTTACAGTTGCAAAAAATTGTGTTCAGCAGTTTTTCCGACGCAGGTGGGAGTGAAGTCTGAATAGGTTCTAATGAATTGTTGACCAACTTCCAACCCCAGTCTTTTGGGTCTAGCTGATAACCAAGCCACACTTGAACTTGGTAATATACCCGGAAAAGATGTTGATGAGCAGCAACTGAGGTTGGAGGAAGACAAGCTAATTGCACCTGTTTCTTATTTTTAGTGTTTTTTACGAAACATGCATATCGATACTTATCTAAGCAGGTGGTTTTTTTTCGGAGCTTTGTATATAGAAAGGAGAAACTGAATCCCGTTGGTGATAATTTCTTGTTGAGTCGAATTACTTTTTTTGAAAACTTCAGCACATTGAACTAAATCTTGTTTTTCAAACATTTTAAAGACTGTTGCTTTACCCCTACTGTAAAATGCAGACGTCGTATCACAGCCAGTTATTGCGTGTAAAAATAGTACATGATTTTTACTCTTTGCAAAAGTAGATAAACTTTTTGACGAATATATTTCGGTTTGACTTTCAGCTTTTCCTGCTGAACTGCTGAACACAATTTTTTGCAACTGTAAAAAGGGGTGCAGCGCTAAATGTGGTTGTAAAAAAGGTGGACTGTTGTGTTCTCTGGCATGTACACATTGTCAAGGCCAGTCATATTCTAATGCTGAATCACCAATAGTGGAGGATTCATTTGATACCAACGAGGAAACATGCGATATATCACTCTTGACGCAGTTTACCTAACAATGGTTCTAAGAAAAAAAGTATTGATCTTTTGTAGAGAATTTTATGATCTACAATTTTCATCCGAGTCTTTGATACACATTGCAAAGAGGGTTGGGGAATATGAGCGTTGATGTTAAAGTATTCGAAAGATATCATAGACGGATGTTGTACTCAGTTTTTGCTTTCAGAATTACTCTGTTAGAAAAATATGATGCTATTAGGCTAATACGGATTCCTTCCACTCCTCTTTCTCTATGATCAACTACCAGCTGGCGTTTTGAAGCCATTCGTAATATCCACGATTACAATGTATTTGAGCGGATGTATTTGATCGGCTCATAAGTTTGTCAAACTATCGCATTCATGACAGGTCTTAGTAGAGTATTCCTTTATGGATTTTTGGTAACACATACAGATGTGGTGGAAGAGTTTTGAATTCATGCAAGACCTCATTCGTTTTATTTTCCAGATTTGATAAACAATTCACAAGAGTCGTTTTTCCTTCCAAATTTGCCTAGGTTATGTTTACGACATGTAGAGTGAATTTTGAGATTCAAGTGATTACTCAAGTTTCCATATTCGCACAGAAGGGATTTTAAATTCCAAGAAGCAAAATTCAAGAGACACTGCGGAGTATAATTTGAATTCATCGTAGTGTAAATTTGTGACGCTCGGCTGGTTACGTATTCTCCAAATATTTCAAGAGCTTGCGAGATTAAAATAGCTGCTCATGGAAGAACGCCATGAAAACATACTAATTATAAACTCATATTTTATCTTATTCCATGCATGATATGAATATATATATCAAAGTTATTAGATTATATGCACTCCAATGACTTTGAATGAGCAAACAGCAGATTGAATAATGCACAGTGAGTGAGCGATATTGAGGACCTCAATGATTCACTCTCGGGTGATATTTTAATAAAGCTTGACGTAAAAAATTGTTTTGTATCTGACACCGACTGTATTGATCTTTGTATATAGTGACACCGCTGAAACCCGCAATTTATTCTTCAATTGAAAAACACCTTAAGCTTCGTTTTAGGTATCTTCAGCAAATAAATCCTACTTGAATTATGAACAATTTCGGCAAGTAGTTATTTGGAAAACACGACTGTGGAAATGATAATGATTCTATATTTAACTTCTGGAGAGAAGTAGCATTCATACACAATACTTTAACTTTAACAAATGTTTTGTTATGAACAAAATCTTCCAAATTACCATAGACCAGTCGCTTTCGTATCAGTGATATCAAAAATCATGGAGAAAGCCGTGAACCACCATATCCTTGAATAATTGGAAGGCTTCAACATGTTAAGTGATCATCAATATGGCTTTCGAAAATCAAGATCAACAGGCAACTCATATGGTCATCCAAGTTTGGAATAACGCAATCGAGAAACATGGAGAGACATGGAGTGTTGTGCTTGAAATTTGTGCACATAACATATATTAGGGAATTGAGCATAATGTTAGTTCTTGCTCTGAGATGTCTAAAAATGGATTGAGATCGTGAAGCTGGCCGTGGTACATTGGAGTTAATTTGTTCAAGAATTTAAGGACAGTTAACTCTCTCATTCACTAACTTGAATAAAAATATGAGCGACGCACATTTTCTGCGATGCTCTAAACTAAAATGTTGCAAACGTTCATATATGACATCATTACTGATACCTCTCTCAGGGTGAGAACCATCTATTCTGAAAATTAGAAATTTACAAAACTTTCTTTGAACTCTATCAATGGCTATGTTATGAATCTCATAGAATGAACTCCAGGCTTTACTTGCATATTCTATCTTCGAACGTACGTAGGTGGAGTACAACAGCTTCATGGCTTCAATATTATGAAAGTTTCTGCAATTTCTAACGATGAAACCATAAGCTCTGAGAGATTCAGAAACTTTTTGTGAAATATGTCTACCAAATGTTAATTTATGATTGAATATCACCCCTAGGTCTTTGATCTCATCACATCTCAGCAGATGTGAATCCTGTATTACATACGGGAATGCATAAACTTTTTTTTTTCTACTATAACTCACTACTTTACATTTCTCCACATTGATTTTCAATTTATTATTGCTACACCAAGCAACTAGAAATTCTAATCGAGATTGAAGATTTACACAATCACCTACTTCCTTAATGATAGAAAATAATTTCAAGTCATCCGCGAAGCAAAACCACTCACAAGCTAAACTTTCACATAAGTCATTAATAAACAATAAAAACAAAAAAGGACCTAGGTTGGAGCCCTGAGGCACTCCAAAAGAAGCTATATATGTATTTGAAAAACCAAAACTCATCAGTTTATTGAGCAAGATACCATGATCAATTTTATCAAATGCTTTAGAGAAATCCGTGGATATAACATCAACTTGGCTATTTTTTATCTAATGCATCGGAAATAAATT
>NW_019291570.1:0-76409 GCF_000500325.1 Leptinotarsa decemlineata
TCTAGCTTGAAAGTATCTTCCTCTGTATTTATAGCTCAGTGAGGTGACTTTCCCTTTACTAAATGATGTATCGAAACAGCTGATGGAAATACTCCTTTCACAGAAATTTTGGGTGCGCCCAATGTGCACCATTGTTTTCATAGGAATGATCAACCAGACCAGACAGCAGTGTTGCGATCATCCATAGGTTACATTAGCTTATACCACGGATGTATTCCTGGGCTAAACTCTCTTCAAGGAATGAACCTGTTAATAATGGAGCATGGCCATTTATGGGATGAAAAATATAGTAGTTGATCATTTGATTATTCATTGTATGAGACAATAAAGTATATTATCGTGGAGTAAAGTAATCTATATTTTTCTATAGCACATGTTTCTTAAAGAAATTGATCAATGAGCAATTTGTCAACTCTAAATCTCTTCAGTAATATGGCTTACTATGAATCGCTAGGGGATTGCTATGGGATTTGTTCATTCTTTTCTTTCTTTCATTCTTTCTTTCATTTCAACGTCGGACAATAGAGACGTGAAGCAAGAAAATGATTTGCCTTTCAGGTTAGAGAAGAAGGTGGCTTGAACAATGGAGAAATGTGAAGAAAACCGATGGGGTCAGTTGTAAAGTGCTTTTGGCATATATTACAGAAAAGCAAAAAAATCACCATCATCACTATGGCCATACTTTTCGATGTTGAAGTCGTATATAATAATAATTGATAATTGTGTTATTTCAAAGTCATTGAGTTGCTGAATAAATAACCAACTGCTACGAACCAAAAAAGGCCTAAGTTAATGAGCACCAAAAAGTGAATAGATGTTTCAAAGAAGCTGCAGATGAGGAGAAATTGCTCAATGGAGTGATTTTCATAATTACAGCTTATCAGGAAATTTGAGTCTATAAAATCAGACTCTGGCTGGTGTTGGAAGGTTCCAGGTTGTGGCAGATTTCAGGTTTAGGATCTATACGATTATTATTATTGCACGTATCCATGCACGTGCAATGCGCACGTGCATGGATAAAACTAAGCTTATATCAGTTTCACTTTTCCTACTCTTCTTCTATGTTATTGTTATGGATGTGCAGACATTCTATGGATTGATAGACTTTTAATTGGAAAAGATATATCACTGGTTGGACAAAAATTTGAGACTGAATTTTCGCTTGAGCTCATATAACTTTTTTAATGAAGGGTAGAGAAGGAAATTTCATCCATTTTGGTGATACAGGAGGAGGAACAATCCACGAGCTGAACGAGATTGACTGGTTATTATCGTGTAGTTCAAAAAATGATAAACTGTGAAGAGTAAGCATCCAGTTTTCTTCATCCATGAAAAACTTTGATACAGTTCAAGAAAACCATTTTTATGGAATGTAAAACAACCAGTTTTTTGTTCTGAAGTGTGGCGTCACTTTTTCTCTCATCATTACTATATCTTCAGTAGACCTTCATTGAAGTAGTAGTATTATCGTATTCATTCTTTGTGCTGGAATACCTAATTTGTGCTCATACCCCTCTGGAAAGCAGAGGGTTTTCTGAGACATTGAAATTCAAGTTCCTGCCAGGGATATTCTACCTATCTTATGGGGTTTTCGGAAATACCTAATGAATCCAATAGGATAATCATCAAAACCAAGCCTAGAAGAATGGGGGCTTTTGCTAGGTTGCCGCTGCCCAATGTTCGGCTAAGAGTAACCGGTTGGGCTCATCACTAGTTTAACTGCTAACCGCGGACAAATCTTTCACTTCCTCATATTTCAACGCTTTCCAGACTGCTGAAGAAACAATTGACGTTTCGACTAATTCCTTCTCAACTCCATCTACCTTGGATTCGCACAGAGTTGGATAGGACTCCGTTGTAATGTATCGAACAACATGTTAAGGCTGGATCAATCCATTTTGCATTTCAACTCATTTTGCAATATCTTATTAGGAAGTTTCCATAACACGTATATTGAATCATATCATCAGCTATCATCTTACTGCAAAAGTTGATGAATTGTCCTTCACTGACAATTTGAAACTGATTATACATCTCCTTTATGCTAGTAATAGTTATTTATTGAATATTGGATTAATATTGAACATATGGGAGAGTTTTGAATCATTTTGTAAACGGGGTTTGAATTTGATGGAAATTTCATTCACCATTAAAATTCAAAATCAGATATCATATAAAAATTGTTGGGATTCGAAAAGTTTAATCAACATACAAAATTATTTGAGAGGAGTTTTTTCAACCAGGTCTCTATGGAATTTAATAACCTGAGAAATGAACTGAAACGGACGATGAATATGGGTGAATTCAAAAAATTCCAATTAGGAATCACACGTGGAAAGGTAAGACCTCGTTAGTCCTTAGCTCGCACAAGTTTCTCAACTTCTGAGAGTTGTCGTTCGTATGGGGGCGACAGCTGATTAACGAAAAAACAGATTTTAAACAGATTCTTCAGACAGAAATAATTATAATGAACAAATAATATGGACAAATTGAATACTGAATATTCACCATTTATCCAAAATGTAAGGATACGATGTATTATCTATTAGTAACTCATTGAAATCAAATGTAATTTCCGAACGAATGATTCCACAATCCATGATGAAACTCTTCTATATCGTAGGGGATTGGATGATCATCAAGGGCGGGGAGAAGGGAAAGTTTTCGGGGAAACTCAATATGAGGAGGACGTGGTACACGCCGAGGTGTTTCACGTCTTTGCCAAAGTCGCTGTCGCGGTCTATTTTGAAAAGCTTGACCTGCCACAGGAAGAGGTTCGAATTCTGTTGGCTTTGGAGGTCGTGGAATTCCTTAGTAACTCTTTTTCTCTCATCCTGACAAGCTCTCAGTCCTGAATCGTTCCCTGATGCATTATCTTTCCGCTTGCTCATGCAGAAAAGTTTCTCCTGTAAGTTACTCATTCATTCTGAAATTGTCTGACAGACCCTGCTGACAAAGATAGACGGTTATACTAAATCCATTTTTGAAAATCAATGTTTCAGTGTTGAACGTTTTTGTTTGATTATTTACGAACAAATTATTTATTATTCTAGTGTTATACTGATGGATTCGCTCATAAAGACCATAAATCTGTCAAAATATGAAGATAAAAGGTTATGCAACATTTTCTAAATATATATCATCGTTAAATATGTATGCCTACTTCGTAAGTTATTCTAGAGTAATTATTTATAGGGGTACTCCTATCATATCTCAAAATAGTCCTCATTGCGCGATTTTGCAGCTTCTGTAGTTTCTCATTTTATTTGAATCAGTTTTGTATAGAGGAGTGGGACAATATTCGAAATGTGGTTGTATAATGGTCTTAAATACCATCATTCGAGATTGCATAGTTGAGTGTTGGGACACTCTTATGATTTTTTCAAATATTTTTTTATATATNTCAATTAGACCCACTCACTTTGGATCTAACCTAAGAAACACCAAAGATTCCAAACAGTGCATTACAAGTTGAAATTTTCATGTCATCTTCTATTTCTTTTAACACGGTTACTATACTTCTAATTATATTGTATTTGCTATCCTTCAAAAATTGCCTTGTGACAGGTTTTTGTTGTGCAGTAAATGCTATATTATCATTATTATTATTATTAATTTTTCTAAACAAAAAAACACATTCATAATTTGGAAATGCGCCTTCGTTAACAACAAAAAAAACTCCTACTATATTATCTGCTTTTGCTAGAGTGGCCGAGTTCAGTTTTTTACGAAATCGTTTGTCATTCATCGAGCATTCCATCAAAGCCAACAAAATCCTTCTCCACTCACTCAACTCTCGCCTTTAGACCTCTCCTTCAACATATGCGAATCAAGAGACTCCAGAATTACTCTCACGTCCAGAGACAATACTTACAGGGAACGTCAGGCGAAGTTGCCAATAAAAATCCATAAAGGCCTTCGGAATACATCAAGATGTTTGGCGACCCGTTATTCAAATTATAGTCTAGTCCAAATGTGCCATTTTTTTCCTGGAACTCGTAATTTCCACTTTCATCTCGAAATTATGAAACTACGAACTAAAACTCGAAATTTGGAAATATTTCTGAATAATCTGGACTATTCCAGAAATTGATAGAAGAAGATAGAGAAGCACGCTTTTTAGGCAGAAAGATTAACCCTTTTTATGGACGGGGGTCCTGCTGATCAGCAGAAGTATATCTCTCACCATGCGCTTCTGAAAAGGTGTACATCGGAACCACCAAAAGATCCATGGGAACAAGGCTGAAGAGGCATGGAAGAATACTATTATTTAAACTTTAGTGCTATGGCTTTAGAGAATTGTCATATAACTGGCTCAACAGTTATTTGACAGGCAGAAAGCAGTTGGTAAAACTCTAAGGAAGTACATCGCATATTGAGAATAATACATCAGGTGTACCACAAGGTTCGGTTCTGGGTCCTATCCTTTCACTGGGTTATCTGAATGATCTGATAACCATCGACATTAAACTGGGTTCACACTTTTTGCGGATGACACCACGATCCTTTGGCGTGGGAAAAATGAAGATAATCTCAGAGACATCATAACTCTGGATCTCTATGGGGTTAGACAGTGGTGCGATTCAANTGTCGAATGAACCATATTCTCGTAATCGTTGATGAAGTCGAGCAAATATTCTATGTGAAGGATGCTGCCGTTGAGGATACATTTCAGCATATCTTCTAGAAGCTTCTAACCCATTCCCCTGCGACAGACCGTAAACGTGATGCATATCAGCCATTTCCTCAATTGTGTATGACATTTTATCAACAAGTGAATTACTGAAGTAACAAATTAAGAACAAAACAACAATACACAATTAGTATCAATTCAATTTCGAAAATTCACAAACTGACAGCGTCATACCAATTTACCAATTTAATTGTCACTATCGGTAATAGCGACCTACTAGATAGATTAGTTTGGTATTTTCGCATTTATGACGATGTCTCTCTGTAGTTGTTCCTAAAATAATTTTTTGCTGCAAACTGGTTCATTTTGAGTAAAAAACCCAAGAGACTTTTTTTGTTGAGAATGAAATAGACTATCGGAAATACATTTTTAAATGGTAAACAAAGCATAAGACAAAAAGTTACATTGGAAATGAATTTTAGGGGTTGCGTTTTCCACCCCTTTCAACCATAAGGTAAACCAAATAAATTTCTGGCTAAGTGTCTTTTCGGTAGTGCAAAACGTCAGGTTAATTTCAATATTGTAACTTTTTCAGTGCTCGTTAAAAAATTGTTATACAAATTTTATGTACCCCTTTTAAGGGGTTGTATCTTAACAAGGGATGCTCCAATGAAGTTTCTTTGTATGAAAGATCCTATCTTTTTTTCGATGAGGAATCACCTCCTCAAATGTTTTACACTTATTCAGTTACACCCTGTATATTGCTTTGGAGACGACAGCACATTTATCTCGTTATTCCATTTGGATTTCAGGACATTGGCTACGGAGGCACATCTTCACCGGCATGATCAGGTTGCAAATCTTACTGAGGATCTAGAAGTGAATTCGAATTTGGGGGGTGTAACCAGATTCAATTCAATGCCACAAAAACCCAGGTATAGGTTTTGTACAACAATGTGATTGTGTTATATGTAACATTATTTTCTTATTTGTATTTGTTAATTTAACCACACACAAGGTTGAACCCTCAGTGGATTTGCAATTTATTCATCATTACCTTCAAGCTGTTAATTCTAATTTTTATGCAACATGTATGAATAAATATCATTATTATTAATATTTTTATTGTAATGTTTCAATGTAGCTATAAGTTTTCACTAAAAAAATCACGTCTATCATAAATTAGTTTTTAATTGAAGGGGTTATATTTTTAGGAGTGATTAATTTTTTGGGAAAGAAAGTTTTTGGCTTTCTACTACTCCATCTGATACAAAAAAAGGGAAAAGTAATATCGGCCACAAAGCATTTAATCAAATGGCTCCTCCATTGAACAGGAAAGTTAATTTAGCCCCGCATGTACACATGAAAAAGCGGAACATGCTTACGTCTCAGATATCTGTATGTGATTATAAAGTTTTCCTTGAGAGCCAGTAGCGTCCTATTTTTGGGAGTTTAGGATAAGTTTATGAAAATCTTTTCTCATTGGGGAAAGTACGAATAGTAATGATGATGGTAATAGTAAAATTCATTTATTAAACCGATTTACATAAATTTACATGAGTTGTATGAATGTATATAATGAGAATAGATAAATGAACAGAAAATGACAGAAGCTCTGGAAAAGCTTGTTTGTGATGAAACAATAATAAGACAAGATGAGATGCATTGAAACATATGTGTAAAGTTTGAACGGTGACATAAATATTTCATAAATTGCCACTCATTACACTGATTTATATATGAATGAGTAGTGAATGAGAGAAAAGGAAAATACAGGCAAGTTAAACAAAAATTGGATATAAAAAAGAGGTATATACAGTATGTAAAAGCCAAATGGAATAAATTCATTATTTCGGTTACTGTACATATATAAAAAAATTACATTTTACAATAGCTAGTAGCAGTGTACTATATTTTAAAATTTTATTTTATCTTATTTTGTTTCTCTATGTGTTGTACTCTTTTTAGATATTATTTGGACTCACTACAAACATTATGTAATGTAAGGTAGTCATTCATTCCTTCATTCTTGTCAAGGCTGATAAGGCTTATCTACTACAAGTGCAGGTTATTATGTTTTTGCCAGAAATTTCTTTCTTGGTTATTTCTTTTGTGGCGATTGAGATACCAGCCAGTTCTTTTTGAAGCACGCCCTGGGACCCACCTCAGGATAATGTCATTTGTGTTATTATCTATCGACGCTTTGCAAATACACTCTACTCCTGTGGCTACATGAAAATGAGCTGTTGATTGAGATCTCCTTCAAAAACATTGAAGAATGTAAGTGTTTTGAATACTTTGGTCTACAGACAGAATTATCACATCTACATATTCACTTTTTCTGATTGAAGCAAATAGGCGGTCATAGATTTTGTCATGGTGTGTTCGGAGAGATTTTTGAAAAATCTGCTTTCTGAAAACGTTAAAGACCCCTTGCACTTTGTGTCTATCTTACGAACCCCACACCTCTTCTATTTTGAAACGTAGATGAAGACCTTTCTCAGTCAGTCTAACTACATATATTTCCACCTGTACGTGACACTCTCCAGAGCACGCTGCTCAATTAATATCCATTTGCCTGTCCGAATTAATAAAGTCTGGCAATACTTCAACCCTCTGTTTCCACACAAAGAATATAACGATACGTAAGTAAAAATACACGCTGAATAATTTTGCGAATGAAAACATTGAAATTCAACACGCACTCTCGTCAGACGGCTCTGCTACTTGTACGTGTTTTAATTAATTTTTGTCTGCAATGGTTCGTCTGAGTTTTAATCTCTTCTACCGTTAACAATTCCAAATTTATGAATATTTACATTTGATTTTGTAGATGTATTAAAAATTGCTCTGAAGCGTGAATTGTAATTCTTTCGAGGCTCAACCGAAAATGAAAATTTAAACAGGGGACGGCGGTGATGCCCCTCAGGTCAAGATACGGTGGAATATTTGTAATTCTGGCTGTTTGCTTGATGCTTCTGATGTATTATTTTTGAACTGCGAGGTTAATGATTTTTATATAAAGAGCAATTATGGAGGCAATAAACAACGAAAACTAACCTTTCCATCTGTTTGGGTACTGTCTGACTTATATACCTAACTTACAAGACTATAGAAAACTCTGCAACCTAATGGGCTCATTACGATTTCTCATGTCTTTCATTTCAACATTATATGTTAGTGTATCAGTTTGTGTAGGTCCTTTAATTATTCTATTATTCTGACCGATTATTGCTTGTTTGCAATATTTATAAGGACTCTAGGCTCTATCAAAAACAACAACTGGTTTGCAGATTTCAATTGTAATAGCTCTTCACTCATCTCGAATCCAGGTAATAATATATTATCATTTTTCTCCAACAACAGTTTTGCTTTCCATGACATAACGGAGAATGAGGTGTATACAACACTTCTCTCAATAAAATCCAATGCGGTTGGTGCCGATAATATGAGCATCAAAATAGCATTGCTTTGTTGTCCTTTCATCATTCCCCATGTCACAGATATATTCAATATATGCATCCAACAATCAGTATATCCCTCATTATGGAAAAAATATCAATTTATCCCGTTACCAAAAACCGCAAATCCCCAGAGTATCAATGAACTTCGCCCAATTAGCATCCTCTGTGCAATTTCAAAAACGCCGGAAAAAATCATGAACTTTCAAATTCACGAATATCTTGATACATTTAATATACTGCATCCTACTCAGTCAGGTTTTCGAGCTGAACATAGCTGTACAACTGTACTGTTGAAAGTTATGGACGATATTCATGCTTCGGTTGATAGTAATAATTTGTGTTTACTTGTATTGTCAGATAATTCAAAAGCTTTCGACACGATTAACCATCAGCTTTTATTGGTTTCGTTAAAATATCTCAGATTTTCACCCAACTCAGTTGAACTCATGAAACACTATCTTAGTGATCGCTCTCAGTGTGTTATATTGAACAAAATCAAATTAAATTTTCTTGCTACTCGGAATGGTGTCCCGCAGGGGTCCATCCTAGGGCCACTTTTGTTTGTAACATATACCTCCCAATTCCCTCATTGCCTTCATTACACAAACATACATAGTTACGCTGATGATACGCAGATATAAATGCATTTCCAGGAAAAAATATTGTCTTTCTGTGGATGTCAACAAATCGTTTGTCATGCTTTTTAGGAGGTGCTGGAACAATATAAGCATCACTATCGATAACGTGTCGTTACCAATAAAAGCCGAAGATGACAATATAAAAAACCTTGGTTTGCTGATAAATACCTAACGGAATAAATTGTATTATATTCAAGAAGAAAATTAAACATCTTTCGCTCAAGAATGAAATTCCTAGCATGCTGAATTTCAAGTGCTAGTATCTATTTTCGTTTTCGTTTCTTTTTCTTGCACCAACTTCATTTCTTTTTTTTTCTTTTTTTTTTTCTTTTTAATTATAGTATTATACATGTGTTCAATGTGTCTTGCATACCGTTTTATGTGTTTTAATCGTGTTTGTTTGGTAAAATGTTTGCTTGTGTGCACTTGTGTTTATGTTTACATAGGTGCACACGTTTTTTGGTTGGATAGAAGAGCAAGGTCCGCTCATGTTGCGATTTCTCTGTAGCATGGTCAGAAATTGAATCCTGCCATTTCATAGGAGGTTACATTTTTGTTTATATATTTTGTTTCCTATCAATAAAAGCAATTGTTATTATCATTATTATTAAACGTGGTCGCAGAGAAACCGATGATGCAGAATGTAGTGGACATCCAAATGAGGTGGAGCACCGTCCTGCTGGACATGTAACAGATCCTCCTGCAAAAGTTAATTACCTTCTACATCCATTTGAGTTTCTAGCTCGTGAGTTATAAGAGGATCGATAGTCTTTTCAAGCATTTAGAAATAATAGACCAATAATGGCAATTCCATGAATGCCAGCCCAAACACTGACTCTTTGTGGGTATTGTGTATGCTCTTTCAGAAAAATATGTGTGTTTTCGTTACTCCAATAGTGATAACTTGGTCTATTAACATCGCCATACAGAAAAAATGAACATTCATCGCTGAAAGAGATGTTTAACAGAAGATTAGGGATGATATTGACTCGATGAGACATGCTTCCATCATGACCATTCTCGTGGAGTTTCTGAAGAATCTGGATTTTATAAGGAGGACATTTATTCAGTTTCAATGATTTTCTCACAATCTCGCGTGACATTCCGTCTGTTCTGATACTGATCGTAAGTACCTTGTGGGCTCTGCAGCAAATGATAAATTGATTAAGGCTTTTGCAGTCAAGATTTTCAGTGTTACGATCTTCGTTCGGGTTTGGAACTGTATCCTGACATTTCGCCTGATGGTTGTCGGTGAATCATCTGGATGAATAGACCTCTGAAGAAGCCAGTCACTCATAAAGCGAAACGTTAGGATACAGTTCCAATTCACGACGGCCTTCAAACCCGAACGAAGATCGTTACTCTGCAGCAAATTTTCCCAAAACTTCAATTTCAGCTGCTTTATTTAGTACTCTGGGGTGGTTTATTTTTTAATTTGCCACTGAACCAGTTTCAAAAAACTTGTTCAGCAAATCCAGCACATATTGGTGCTTACATATCAATTTTGATGTCTTTCGTTAAAAAGACCTGCCGCCCTTCGTGCGCTCTTTTCAATTTCTCCATTATAATTATTTCAGTCTTGTCTTGAAGAAAGTTAACCATTTTTACACTTCTATACACTTTTTGAAGTAATCACCAAACAGCCCAACAGATACAACTGTATGCACAATACTACTACATCGTTAAAATTTTCGAACCAATTTCTTGCCTGGAAACAGAAACCTTCTACAGCAGAAGTAGCAAGAAAGGGCGGCTATCTCTACACTTTCTGTGATGAGAAATAAAAATTCAACGTTTACTAAACACAAGTTCACTACCATCTACGTTTCTCTGTCAGACAACTTTTTGATATTAATTGATTGGAGCACCCAATCTAACTAACCAGTTCTGGTCAAAACAGACAATCAGGCAGGTCTAAGTGAGATAAAAAATCATTCAGAGTAGTTATATAGACGCAAACTAGATACAGTTCATCGAGTTCTCTGAAGTCCATTGAGTTTTTTCAACCCTTAGGTGTAAGACGTAGGTACGTGAAGAGTTGTCAAAAAAGGTCTAAATGTACCCTTGTTAGTTCTTGTAGAAGATATCGTCAATGGCCAGAAAGGTGTTGTCGTCGACGTCGTCGATAAAGAAAAAAATGTCAAAAGGACCTTAATATACCCTGCGGGTTGAGAGAGAAGCCAATGGAATGACGTAATTTCTTGAGCAACCCGGTTGGTTTCGATTGCCAATGACCAGAATGGGATGAAGGAGAAGAAGTGTCAAAAGGACCTTCATATAATAGGTAACCCCTTTGGGGTGTAAAGAAGGTGTTTTGCGAAAAGGATCAGTGGAATGAAATGTTTCTTTAAAGAAACCAAAGTTGTGATCAACGAAAGATCTAATTGCTTTCTGGCGTTTATTAATATTTTTTATATTTTTTAGTTCAATGGGAACTTGATTGACAAGTTTCGGTCGAAAGTAAGTAACAAACCTTTTGGTATATACATTTTCACAAAAAGAAACTCTGATTATCGTGTATGTGTATCAGATATGTAAGAGGCAAGTTCAACGTCCATAGCACAGAGCAATAGGTGTATAATTTTCTGATATTGAATAAACTAGCCTCTTTATATAAGCTCTCAGTTGGATGTTTTCTATTTTCCTTCAGTACTATTTCAAGCAATGTGTTTTGAATCCTTTGAAGATTATGTAAGTGTATTTTACTCAATCCATCCTAAATAATAAAACAGTACCTACCTTATAACTGATTCAGCTAATGCATCGTATGTCATTAGTAGAAAATGTTCATTTAGTATTTTTCTGAGTTGGTATAATTTAAAAATATGTTTCCTAAGTCTTTCCACGAGAAAATCTACATGTTTGTCCCAGCGTCCAGGGTTGATTAGGCATCACAACCCAGATATTTTATTGCATTCTTCATACGTTGACGTGGAAGTCTCCTTTATTCGTGGAGAAAAACAAAATATGGGAGTTTGGCATAAAGGGGTATGTACGAAAATGTTTTCCTCTAGTGGTTGGTCTCTAATTGTTGATGAGGAGGTTAAGAATTTTGTTTTGTCGATATTTAAACTCAGGAGACTGGAATTCAGCCAAGAGAATATAATGTTCAATCTGTTTTGTGCTTCTGCATAGGTAAAGTCCCATGTGTTATCAAAGGCCGTATAATCGGCAAATGAAACACTATCACCATCAATGTTCTCCATGTTGTAAATGCCGTATATTATATATTAGGAATAGAATTGGACCCATGATAGTACCCTGTATTCAGTTTAATATTCCTCTTGAAGATGATCACTTGGTGATCGAAACACGTTTCAACACCTCGACACGTGTTTCGATCACTAAGTGATCATCTTCAAGAGAAATAAGGTTATCCTTATTTATACTATGATATACATATTGACATATCAGAATGGTCAAGAAGTTACAGAATTTTCTTGTGGAGGTCGCTTTTTGGCTATCTAAATTCCCATCACTGTAAAAATGTAACGAAACTTCGGAATACTGGAAAAGAGAAAACAACTACAGAAAAATTTATTTATAAAATTTGTGGATCCTTCACATATACAAACTGGAAAAAACATTTTGAAACGATTTCGAGTCTGAGCAATTTTTCAATTTTTTTCTTAAGTTCGCAGATTAGGGGAAGACAAGTTTTTGCTGGGACACACTGTATATCAAATGATGTAGCGTTGCAATGAGTGGAATATATTTCGGATTCATAAAGAACCAAAATTGAATTGAAAAACGTGATTTCCGTGAAATTAATGTTCATATGAAAATAGTTGGTTGGAAAGGACTTCTTTTTTTCGTGTAATTCAACGTTCACAGGATTATTCGTTTCTGAAAGGTTTTCTCTCTCAGTTTGTATCTGAAAGAAACTTCTGTGTTTGATATGCATAACTTTATAAGGAGTTCTTATTGAATATGTTTTCCTTCTTTATTCATTTAGAAGTTTTCCCACATTTTATTTCAATGATAAAAAACTAGAAAGACAAANTAACTTAAAAGAAGAATTAAGAAATTAAAGAAGAGGGAAAAAATGAATAGCTGAAAAAACAATTATATTAAGCAAAAAACTTAAAATGAAAATTAGTGAAAAAAAAGTTAAAATGAAACAAATTCCAAGAATTGCATTTACCGGATACCCTGTGAGTGCGGGAAATCCTATATCGGTGAAACTAAGAGGCCATTGAATGTAGCGAGGGAAAACCAGCAAATCAGGAATAGCAGAGCATGTTTGGACCCATCAACATAACATCGAATGGTCCCAAGTTGAGATCATATACAAAGAGGAACATTGGTTCAGGAGGAAATTAAAAGAAGCTGCATACATGCTATCCAACAATGTATTCAGCCAAGCTAGCGTAGAGGTACACAACATATGGAAAACCATAATCAAGCGAAAGATGGCCAACTCCCGCCAAACGGTCATCTCCCACTAAACCAGTGAAGCGGAAAAAGGTGAGCAGAGATAAGTGAAAGTACTCAAATGACCTATAAATAATCAGCTCACGGAGGAATCGATCCAATCATCAACCGAAGATGATTGTGGATACATTACGATCGAAACGTCGTGAATTAACTTGGCTTGGAATCTCTTAACTTTTTAATTTTCATTGTATTTATTTATTTTTTTCGATTTGTTTCATTTTAACTTTTTTTTCACTAATTTTCATTTTAAGTTTTTTGCTTAATATAATTGTTTTTTCAGCTATTCATTTTTTCCCTCTTCTTTAATTTCTTAATTCTTCTTTTAAGTTACTTCAGGGATTTCAAATCATTTTATATAATATTAGACAACACCAAACCGTTATTTTAACACCTCTATATGTGTTTCGATCACCAAATGATCATCTAAAAGGGGAATATTAAACTAAATATACATACAATGTTATTCTTATTTATACTGATATTTCGTTAAGGTGTGCCAAAGCTTGGGCCACCGTCAACTCTATCACCATCCCCACCACTCTCTAAAATTATAAATATCAGTGAACACTGAACTCAACAGTTGGTCGTTACTGAAACTCCAACACATATAACCTTCATCGTGGTATTCAACGCATATTCCACTGCTGATGTCTGCCAGAGTAACATACGAAACGTTTGGTACAAGTTCCATTCGATCACGATCTACTATTCCAAATTTTGTTTCCTCTAATTGACAAATAATATGTTTTGATATGCTAATGATATGAAAACGATATGTTATTTTTCACTGGAAGCATTATGAACATCTGCCCATATGGAATATAAAACAATAAAGAGTTTTATTGCAGGTATTTTTGATTTGGAAGTTTCTCCAAAAAACTTTATTTTTAATAATTGATCATTCTGACATGAATTCTTAATGTAATCCTGCAAAATGAGTAGTTAGACTTATGTCGTTATTCAAAATAATGCTGATGAAACGAGTATATCTTCCCGAAAATTCGAAGTACACCACTGAGGATGATAGTGGCCCATCTAAGTTACATTTTGTTCCATGAGCATCTTTGATCTCAATTATTTATATCAATTTCTGAACTCTAAATAAGTTATTCGCAGCTCAATATAACAGAGGTTTGGTGGATTGAACTACAACGGATTAAACCAAGTAAAAATAATCTAATTGAAGTCATCTTCAATGTTGAAAGGCGTGGGACACTGAGTTCTGTATTAACTCGTATCGAAATATCTATACCACCCAAATTACTGGAAAGTCCGGTGGGGTTCAATTTACTTTTTGTCTGCTGTTTCCAGCAGAGCATAATCACCAAAAAAACATTTGTTGGTAAGTAAGGAAGTGTTTCTACTGAAATGGATAGAGTATTTTCTTAGGATGGAGTGAATTATTGCATGTCTTTCATGTCATCTGGAGAGGTATAAGAAAATAGAGTTTTACTGAAGACCAAACTGTTCTTTCAAAATCTGAGTAGGTAGACAAAAAAATTGTCTATTTGACTTTCCAATGCAGTTTAATTATTAAATATCTATTCAAATTCAAGCGAAAACAAAAACAAATAACAAAACACACAACATGTAGAAATCATAGTAAATGTTCAGTATGCCTACCTTCAGACATTACGCATGCGTCTAGACGTTGGCGCATTGAGCCACGTATTCGCTCAAATATTCCTGGAGTCTCTCTGATTACCCTGCATGCATCGATGATGCGGTTTCTTAAGTCCTCTACATCGCGAACAGTAGTACGATAAACCAAATGCTGTAAATGGCCCTAAATAGAGAAATCGACAGGATAAAGATCCGGGGATCGAGCAGGCCAGAACTGTGGTCCTCCTCGACCTATCCACTGATTTGCATATGTTTCGGTTAAATGCTGACGTGCTACTTGACTAAAATGGGCGGGAGCCACATCATGCATAAAAAACATATCCCTTCTGACGCCCAAAGGAACTTCCTTCAGCAGTACTGGATGCACTTAAAAATTGAACGTCAGGTTAATTTCAATATTGTAACTTTTTCAGTGCTCGTTAAAAAAATTGTTATGCAAATTTTATGTACCCCTTCTAAGGGGTTGTATCTTAACAAGGGATGCTCCAATGAAGTTTCTTTATATGAAAGATCCTATCTTTTTTTCGATGAGGAATCACCTCCTCAAATGTTTTACACTTATTCAGTTACACCCTGAATATTGCTTTGCAGACGACAGCACATTTATCTCGTCACTCCATTTGAATTTCAGGACATTGGCTACGGAGGCACATCTTCACCGACATGATTAGGTTGCAAATCTTACTGAGGATCTAGAAGTGAATTCGAATTTGGGGGGTGTAACCAGATTCGATTCAATGCCACAAAAACCCAGGTATAGGTTTTCTCCAACAATGTGATTGTGTTATATGTAACAATATTTTCCTATTTGTATTTGTTAATTTAACCACACACAAGGTTGAACCCTCAGTGGATTTGCAATTTATTCATCATTACCTTCAAGCTGTTAATTCTAATTTTAATAGGACATCACAGATTCTACTAAGGATTTGTAGGCTACTTTCAAACTTTTTTCTGAAAGAATATCCCTGAGTTTATAAAATGCAAATACCAGTTTTTCAAGTTTGCTATTCAAATATACTGAATGATTATCCCATCTCAGCATTTCACTGATGATGACTCCCAGATATTTGATTTCTGAAGTGTTTTGAATTGTCTTCCCACAATCGCAGTTGGTCAGATCACATCTCTCATGAAATTTAATTGATTTCAGGTTGGGTTTAACTTTTGGACTGTTTGTGAAAGTTATGAATTCAGTCTTGCTCTCATTTAAGCTCAAGAGATTACAGTCCATCCAACATTTGATTTGATATAAACGTTTTTTCGCGTTTTCCGTAACTTCTTGCCAATTTGTTCCATGAACCAGGAGAACCGTATCGTCCGCATATGAGTGATATCTCCACCTACTTCCATATTCAACTTTTCATTGATATACAGAAAAAATAACTTAGGTTCGAAGAATGTTCCCTGAGGAACACCATATTTGATTTCCGAAGATTCACTAAACTTATTTTTTATTTTAACGACAGATTTTTTCTTCGATAAATAACTTCCAAATAATGATAACGGTAAGCCTATAATCCCGTATTTTTCAAGTTTTTTCAAAAGATTATCGTGTGAAATACCAAACAAAACAAACAAACACAACTCGCCTTTTCATGAGAAATTTCCTAATTTACTGCCCATATCTCAAGGAACAATAAGCAAAATAGAGAAGCAGTTTCACAAGCTTGGTCATGTGGGGCAGATAAAAAAAGCAACTGCCAATGCAATGTGAGATGAACTCAAATTAGATGTGATGCTCCAGTAGACAGGCATCCACTACTTTAATCTTAGCCATACATCGATAGAAAACATATCAAAAGAAACTAAAATGCATCCCTATAAAATGATACCTACTCAGGAGCTCATGGAAGACGACTTGTTGGATCACAATATCATTCAGTTAGAAGACGTTATGTTTTCTGATGAGTGTACCTTATCTCTTAACGTTCATACTAATCAGCAAAATTGCCGCTACTGGTCAACGAAAAATTTTCACTGGAAGAGAGAAGAATACACGCAATACCCTCAAAGGCTCAATGTTTGGAAAAGGATTGAAGGAAACCATAACATTGGTCCATTTTCCATTGAGGGCAACTTGAATGACAATAATTATTTGGCACTACTTCAAAATGATGTCATTCCAAGTTTAGCAAATTCATATCCTGATCCCAGAAACTCTCAAGTTCCAGTGAATACGATATGGTTCCAGCAGGATGGAGCACTACCACATCACCAAGTTAATGTTCGGCGATAGGTACCTCGATACAACATTTCCTAATCGGTGGATAATGAGGCGAGGATTTATTGAATGGCCAGCGCGATCACCTGATCTTTGATCATAACATTTTTTTTATGGGGATATGTAAAGAGCAATGTGTATAGAAGTAAACCTTCAGATTTGAATTACTTCAAAATTCACCTCAATTTATGAATAGACAGCGTATACTTGAATATTTTGAGGATTTTTTGCTTTGGTAGTGAACTGTTTTGTGTGTCATTTAGTATACATTCGTTTTTGGAAAATAGAAAAATCTAAGTAACAATGTCCCTGACTGTACCGTCAGCGAGTCCTAGGATTCAATGAAAACATATAGAAGCAGTGGAACCAGAAATGTGCCCTGAGTTATTCCATACTCTATAGTATTGGGGTAGCTCCAAGTATTATCTATTTTCACAAACTGATATAGATGTAGGAGGTAAGTTTAGAATAATAGCAGGCTATTGTTTTTGATTTCGAGGTCTTCCAGAGTTTGAATCAGTAACTAATCACTAACTGTATCGAAATCCATAAAGAATTACAAAAAAAATACACAAGCATGATTTATCTTCGTTCAAGACGCTGAAAACTGTAAAACTCATTCATATTGTTATTCATCCTTGTTGTTCTGACTATGGTATGATATTGCCTACTTGTTTTTGAGGTAGTTTCAATGGTTAGTATCGAAATGAAGAAGCTCTTCATATTATGGAACAGAGACTTCATATTTCAATTTGTTTTGGAGATATATTCAATTGAGTGACACTAATTGAATAGTTATATCGTATTTTCATCAATATGCCAGGAATCACCCGGTGGAAGTAAATACCTTGTTAATCCTTAGCTCGCACATTCCTTTTGGAATAGAAAAATTTGGGAGTTACTTCCTGATGAATGAATCATTTTCTTGTAGAACTGACGATTGATATTGCTTATTAATTTTTTCCTAAATGTGTAAAGGTATTTCTCCCACAACATATTGAAAATAAACAACTATCTTCGTTTGTTTCGATACGATGATTCCATGACACTCATTTTCTGCGACGCTGCAGAGAAATCCTATCGCAAAACCAAAGACACGATTCTGTAACGAGAGCCGGTTTCTAAGTTGGTCCCTCGTCTTGTTGGTATTCATCAGACAAGTGTAATCAGGGTAATAAACTTGTGCTTCACCTACAAATATAGACATCCCTCTTTTCCGTTTTTCTCCTGGGACGAGAAATACGTCGACTTGTGATTATTTGCTGTAGTCGACGCTATTCAACAAATTGTGTTTACTCGATTCTCGACCTATGCATATGAATGCAGTTCATCGCTGTGGTTTTTCATCAATTGAAGTAGTTCGATCCTTGATCTGTATTTTTTGTTTGATTATATTCTCTAATTAGGTGTATTAATTTTCATTTGCTATTTGGTATGTAATTTTCCTTTCCTTGTTCCGGGCTTCATTCCAAGTGGTATCCGTAGCATTCTGTATATGAATGCTACGGATTTCCTTATATTGCCAAAGGGCAATATAAGGAAACCCACACAAACAAGCTCCAATATATCCATTTATTAACACTAACATTGCCAAATGCCTGATTAATTTTTCGGGCTGTTTCGACAGCGCTATGTTTCGATTTGAATTGGTAGAGCAAAATTGGCCGGGAACCTCTCAACATCATATAGTAAAAAAAGTCGAAAAGGTAAAATTCGTGAGAAATAAACAACATCGATGTATAGAGTACAGAATTCTCAGTGTATACCGCGATACTGTAGAATGAATATTAATTGAGATGTGAGCTACAAAAATATATGACATCATAACGGACTAAATTTCCAAAACAACCTAATAGGTGCATACATAAAATATTGATATATTATTCATGAAGAAACTTCCAATCTTCAGTTGAACCTAGAAGTTGAGGATGAAGAGAGTAAAATTCTGATTCTTTCCAGTCCTCTCCTGAAATGGACATGAAATTTCGAAACATCGATATAGTTCTCTCAATGCATATAAACGATACAAAATCTGGATGTTAAACAGCTTTTACAGAGTTTTGGTGCAATTGATTGCACTAGACCTGTTTATAACTGAATACCTGGGTAGTTATAGAGAGAATCATCAACATCAATATTTTTAACAGGTAATAATAACTTTTGAAACTTGAAATTTCCTACTGAATATTACTCTAGCTTAGTCCCATCACCAATGGGACTAGCTTAGTCCCATCACCAATGGGACTAAGCGGGTTGGCTGTCCTTGTTCATCTTTTACTGTCTGAACCACTGTGCATGCTGTTTTCGATGAGTGCATTGGCTTTGGATGTGGGGGTTGAGCAAACCAGCCATAGGATGCTTGCTTTCACGTAGCCCCGCTGGATACGGGAATGACAGAATCACTTGTGGTTTTGGTAATCCATAACTGAATGGCATCCCAAAGATGGCTTAATCCTAAGGTGTGTGTATCCATGCCGAGAGGATGAATGACACTGAGCCTATCAGCTGTCTCTACGGAACCTTCGAGATACCGGGCGCCCTCTCGTCGCCTTGTCACGGTAATGCGGGGCTCTGCCGTGATTGACCTTCTTTCCCTAGCTACTCGTGGGACTTTTATGGACAGAGTAAATTTAAAAATTCTTTCTGACGCTGGGTCTATAGAGGAGATGGATGAAGAGCTTACGACTCCAACTAACCTCCCTGTTAATTTAGTTCAGTAGCGACTCTACAAAGGAGATGGATGTCGAGTTTATGATTCCAACTGACCTCCTTGTAAATTTAGTTCATGTGCGAGTCTACAGAGGAGATGGATGCCGAATTTACTACTCCAACTGACCTCACTGTGAATTTGATTCAGGAGCGACTCTACAGAGGAGATGGATGTCGAGTTTACGACTTCAACGGATCTCCTTGTGAATTTACTTCAGAATTGAGCCTACTGAGGAGATGTATATCGAGTTTACGACTCCAACTGACCTCACTGTGAATTTAGTTCAGGAGTGACTCTACAGAGAAGTTGAATATCGAGTGTACGACTCCAACGGACCTCCCTGTAAATTCAGTCCAGGAGCGAGTCTACAGAGGAGATGGATGTCGAGTTTACGACTTCAACGAACCTCCCTGTGAATTCAGTCCAGGAGCGAGTCTACACAGGAGATGGATGTCGAGTTTACGACTCCAATTGACTTCCCTATAAATTCAGTCCAGGAGCGAGTCTACAGAGGAGATAGATGTCGAGTTTACGACTCCAACTGACCTCCCTATAAATTCAGTCCAGGAGCGAGTCTACAGAAGAGATGGATGTCGAGTTTACGACTCCAACTGACCTCCCTATAAATTCAGTCCAGGAGCGGGTCTACAAAGGAGATGGATGTCGAGTTTACGACTTCAACGGATCTCTCTGTGAATTCAGTTCAGAATCGAGCCTACTGAGGAGATGTATGTCGAGTTTATGACTCCAACTGACCTCACTGTGAATTTAGTTTAGGAGTGACTTCACAGAGAAGATGAATATCGAGTGTACGACTCCAAGTGACCTCCCTATAAATTCAGTCCAGGAGCGAGTCTACAGAGGAGATGGATGTCGAGTTTACGACTCCAACTGACCTCCCTATAAATTCAGTCCAGGAGCGAGTCTACAGAGGAGATGGATGTCGAGTTTACGACTTCAAAACGAAATCGTTTGTCATTCATCGAGCATTCCATCAAAGCCAACAAAATCCTTCTCCACTCACTCAACTCTCGCCTTTAGACCTCTCCTTCAACATATGCGAATCAAGAGACTCCAGAATTACTCTCACGTCCAGAGACAATACTTACAGGGAACGTCAGGCGAAGTTGCCAATAAAAATCCCTAAAGGCCTTCGGAATACATCAAGATGTTTGGCGACCCGTTATTCAAATTATAGTCTAGTCCAAATGTGCCATTTTTTTCCTGGAACTCGTAATTTCCACTTTCATCTCGAAATTATGAAACTACGAACTAAAACTCGANATATTGAATATTGAACGTATATATCTACCATATATATCCCAAGGGTCACAGACAGAATTGGAAAACTCTTGGGAAAACACAACATCAAATCGGTTTTCAAATCCACCAAGAAGATACAACAAAGTCTCAGGTCGGCTGAAGACAAGAGAGACCCACTATCAACAGCGAGAGTATATCTCTCACCATGCGCTTCTGAAAAGGTGTACATCGGAACCACCAGAAGATCCATGGGAACAAGGCTGAAGAGGCGTGGAAGAATACTATTATTTGAACTTTAGTGCTATGGCTTTAGAGGATTGTCATATAACTGGCTTAACAGTAAGTTGACAGGCAGGAAGCAGTTGGTAAAACTCTAAGGAAATACATCGCGTATTGAGAATAATACATCAGGTGAACCACAAGGTTCGGTTCTATCCTTTCACTGGGTTATCTGAATGATCTGGTAACCATCGACATTAAAGGGGGTTCACACTTTTTGCCGATGACACCACGATCCTTTTGCGTGGGAAAAATGAAGATAATCTCAGAGACATCATAACTCTGGATCTCTATGGGGTTAGACAGTGGTGCGATTCAAACTCCTTATGTTTCAACACAAATAAAACAAACATAATATGCTTCAAACTCAATTATGACGACTAACTTATAGAAACAACTCGAACTGCTATGCAATTTGAGTTGTTTTTAACCAAATCAATCAATCCTCAGCCACAACTGTGCATTTTTCCTTGATAGAGTCGCACTTGTGATACGGAATTGCCTTTTGGGGTTTTTGTAGTCAGCAAATACTGAATTCAGTTTTCGTTCTACAAAGAAGGATGTCAGATACATATGTAGGGCAAAATCACAAGACCACTGCAAACCACTTTTCATCAGTCAGAAAATTCTTACTGTATCTTGTTTATTCGTTTCAGAAACCGTTTGCCTGATTCACAAAAAATACTCCAACTTAGCAGCAAATAATGACAGACATTACCACACGAGAGAAAGTCGGAAATTACTCTTGTCAATCCCATATCGGCAATTACAAAATTTTCTTTGATATATGAGAGCAAGAAAATATACAATCACCTTTCAATGTGCTATAGGGCAATAACAAATTCAAAAAATTTCAGAAAATTGGTTGAAGGAGTACTTCTGCAACTGCACTCTTAGTATTTCAGATGCTTACATATCTGTAATGATTTATTTATTCATTATCTGTAATGGTAATGGTTTATATATTGTTTAATTTATGTGTATTCGTATATGTACATTTTTAACACTATGATGATAGTTCACTTCATATCATAATTTTAATATTTTTTAAAAACTTCAACATTGTTGATTTTATAAAGTTTCACTAGCTTTGTCAATAAGGATTTCTTGGATAATAAAGCATGATTGATTGATTGATTGACATATGTCTGACTCTCAATACAGTTCATGTAATCAATATTGGAAATTATTAAAATACATTATTAGGTACTGGCTACTTTCCTGAAGTGTTGTATTGTGCTAAGTAAATACAAACTGTTTCTGTTATATTTTCCTTTCCTATTTTGTTACATATACATATATTTAGTATCTACTTGAAAATATATGTTATTTTATAAAAAAAGCGAAAACTGTTTGAGGAAGCTATTGTATAGCGAAACACGTGTCGCGGATTTTGTAAAACCCTCCATAGTGAAAATCATACAATAAGCTGTATTGGTTAGTTTTTTAATATGGATTTTCATCCAGTATCGGCTAGTTCTATTCAATTATTCTATTATTTCATAGTTTATAATTGTATATCACACATATTAGAAATAGCTAATAATGTTTGCTTCTTTTTTAAATCATTTTAACCAAGCTTTGTCAATAAGATATGAATCGTCAGACAATAAAGCATATTTTGACTTGACTTGACTTTACTAGGCTAAACGGACAAGTCAGCTGTGGCTGAACATGCACCCAGTGAAGGAAACCACAGAATTCTGTTTGAAAACTCATTGCCTCCAACCAGGGATATCATAGCCGATCAGTACGGAAGTAAATAAAGATCCACAAACACACACATACTTTCATCAGAAACAGAGGAGCTCTGAACCTCAACCGAATACGGAATCTCATTCGGAGAAGTTGAAGAATAGTAAACAGCATGACGACGGGTAGAAAAGGGTAGATGAATGTTATTGACAATTTACCTAATCCAAGTACAGGTATAAACACACCAAACTACCTGAGTCAACATCGATATGCGTTACGCAACCGTAATACCCAGTCATCGGAGGGAACCCCGCATGTATAAAGCTCTGAAGAAACTAACCACTCGGTTATCGAAACGTTAGAAAGAAATTCCAAAAATTGATGCTCTTGAAATCTGCGGAAAAGTGACACCGATTCCAGAATATTCCGGTATGTTCTTGAATGTTGTACAATGCTCTGAAATATCATCGAATGTTCTGGACTGTCTCAGAAATTCATAGAAGCCGAAAATTTTACCTCGTATATCTTCAAACAAAACTGGGAATCTTTTTCATGGATTAGGATAGGGAGGCTACTCAAACCTACAACTGCCTTGATCATTCCACAATGATCTAGTTAGTATGTTCCGGGATATTTTCGAAAAGTCCAGATTATTCTCGAACACTCCACCGCATTCCAGAATATTCCGGGATGTTCTGAAATGTTTTCGAATGTTGTGGAATGCTATTTAACACTATTGGAGGTTCTTGACTGTTCTGGAACTTGCTGAAAATCAGGAACCTTCTTCACTGACAGGAGATAGAGCATTTAACTCACTTCATTTTTTTGCGGTGAGATATTTCAGTATTTTCCTGGAATCTTTTTCAAGGACATAATACAAGCACTACATGGAAATCCTTGAGGTGCTCTGAGATCGATGCCTGTGCGAAAGTAGCGATTCACATTAGATTTGAATCGCTGGAGACAAAATCCACTTGGAAAAATATTGTCAGCCAGAGTCCGCCTCGTATTTATGATATTTACCGATCCTGAACACTTCCCGAGAAAGTATCTATAAAAGAGGGACAAATAATCAACCTTTCTTCCATGTTTCAGACTATCAAAGTTGCAAGTGATGCTCGCATCTTCATTCAGGCGGATATCTCTTTCTAGATGGAAACCAGCAGCTTCAGAGTATGGTTAGAGGCGCAGCTCCGTACATGAGAACAATACTAATCAAGAAAGGTCTGATCTGAGCTTTATAAAGAATCAAAGTTGCTAAGGTTTGTACAGTTTTCTGGTTTGGAACAGTGCTCTCAAGAAGCAACCTTTGCAATTTTAGCAACATGATTGTGCCAAGAAGATATATTATTGTCCCCCTTCGGGTCTAAACGGAAATCTTCTTCATGGACAAGCTGATGTGTCACTGTGACATAAAAAATATAAGCATAAACCTTATATCCCCTCATTCGAGCAATCCGATGCTTTAAAATATTTTGTTAAATGTGAATGAATCATTATTATCATCATAATTATATATGTTTGCTGTCATTGCAAATCCAGGTCTGATCGATAGTTGAAATAACAAGTGATTTTGGTGCACTTCCATTCAATTTTACTAATATTTTCGCCGCCAATTCATAGCAACACATTGAGTTACTTAGTTCCACAAATTGAAAGTTTTATAGAATATTCTCTCTTCTTTAAAACTCTTTTTTGAAATTTTGAATATTTGCAATGGTTTTTGAGATTTTTGTCAAAAACTAAACCTTCTCTTTTCCATAAAATTGTTCATAAATTTTGAACTACTCAATTGCATATCCTGGCTCTGGTTGTAAACTGTTTTGGATGAAATCACGAATTGAATGATAGCTCAGTCATAAATCCCAGTGAATTCCCGCTGAAAATTTGCGATTTGTCACTCATGGACTAGACTATTAGCAGGACCAAGTGACGGGATCAAGGAGGCCAGCACTGAAGATGACAAACGAGCGTCGTCCTGTATGCAGAGTGGCCAAGACGCGGGACGCATAGCAAATAACGTGTCATCAACAGTTTATCCAAGGATGCAAGTAGTGGAAAGGAGGTAAATAATGGACAGGGAAGTTGTGCCAATATTTCCGGGTAGGTCTTTGACGGGGTCCTTATCAAATCGGCTGCTTTGACCCCGGGGAATTGAGATGGGACGAATGAGTAATGAAATCCGGTCGTTATGAAGTTTCGGTTGAAGTTATATTTGAATCGATACTTTGAGGGAGGTGTTAATCAAATTCATTGATGGGACATTCAGAACATACTCGAGTACTATCCATTTCCAGAAGATATGCGTTTTGTGTGATGTATATAACGTGTATATTTTACTTTCCAGGTTCATAACGAAATGATTCGTGCATGACATAAATCAATTCTCTCTGCACTCAATGCAGAGAGTCTTCATTAACACAACTCGGAGAAAATCACTCATTGTTGTACAGGAAATTCCGCAAGGCTCAATTCTTAGATTTGTCGAAGGATTTGTGGTAAAATTTGGGGTTAAAGTCCGAAACAAATCCACTGGATCCAATTGATGATTGTCAGACCACTGATCACCTATGGAGCAATTGCCTAGTGACCGAAGGCTTCACACAAAATGGCTGAAGCGAAGCCCTCTGGCTTACAGAGATAGGTGTAATAAAAGGGGCTTCCTATCTCCCTAAATGCTCCTTTCGCATTTATTTTCTGAAATGAATTTCAGCAGCGCTGTCACCAGATGCAGATTTCACCGAAACGAATTTTGGATATTGAGGCAGGTCCGAAAAAAACTATAGGGTTCGTGCCGATCGCACGGGGGCCGGTCTTTTGAAATCTGATCATTTGGAATACTTACTCATCTTCTCTCTCATTATGTGGTTCCAGAACTGACTTTCAATCTCAGCTAAAATGCTTTTCACTCACTATTCTCTTCTCGATAGATAGACAAAAGGTCTCTTATTTGTTTTTGTTTTCTTAACTTCATCTTACTCTACTAGGATGGTATTTTTCTCAGTCCAAGAGATAATGAAAGGTTTCAAATATAAAGTATGATGAGTAGAAAAATGACTCCATGGACAAAATAAAAACAACGTGTGAAATATTATATAAAAGGAAAATGTTAAATTCTATAAAATGAAAGAAACTAGAACAAAGGAAATACCGTCAGATTTACAAATGCGCCAACTCGGTACAAAATACTCTCAGTTTTACTTTTACTTCAGGGAGAGTGGTGTATAACTTCAAATTCTCGCCCTTTTCTGTAATTATATTATCAATTTTAGCTAAACAATCAGCACTAGGAACCCACAATATGTAACCTCTTTGCAAATAGAAAGTGGATTCAGACAAAATAACATGTGAACTCTCTCTAAACATCAACTGGTTAGTGAAAAAAATAACAAACACTCACATAACACCTCTTTGGATGGTTCATGGTCAACCATAGGTTACATTGACCCGGGATATCTTCAACACCGATACTTTTATTTTAAACTTCTCTGTACCCAATAACGGCTTACGATTTCACTACAGCGATTTTTCTTAAATTTCGCACCACGCGCTTTGACAAAATATCTCCCCTATTCAGTCCACCTCCCCCGATCTCGTCTCGACGGGGTCCGGTGACCGACTTTCTGCCTCCCTGAAGAAACTCTCAAGCCTTCGCGTCAACTACGCTAGCCACAAAAACCTCATCTCAGCGTTTTTTTTTTTTAATCTTCCTAACTGTATGATCATCGGCAGGAAGCAATATATTCATTTGTTTAGGCTAGTTAAACTTTGAACATGACCACAACGATGCTCGAAGGTACAACAGTCATAACGTAATCCAGCGCTTTTTCAACTGGAAAAATATCGACATCGAAGGAACGGGTGATCGACCTCGATCTCAATGAATGAAATAATATTTTATGTTACTATCGCAATGGCAGTTATTACATAGGCTTGTCTGGCCATCAGTGGTGCCATCTGTACCACACCGCCAGTGACCATGAAAATCCTTCTAGATCTACCTCCTCTCCACATTTATCTGGAAAGAGAGGCTAGATGAACTGCATACACACTTGTGCACATCGCCAATTGCACAAATCAATTCAATGCAGAGTGTAACAGACTGTTGGTTGACACTGGAAGTCATAGCATTATGGAAATGACCTCTGACTTCTTGCCTCCAACTGTTAAGTTAACTGGTTTATAACGTACTGTTCCCGAGTAGAGAGGAATGGATCCTCCGGAAGCAGATAGTTGTTGGTTCACAGATGGAACAAAAACACCTTCAGGTTCTGGTGCAGGTGTTTCCAGTCGCTCCCTAGGAACCTATGCGGCTGTATTTCAAGCGAAAATTTACGTTTTCGAATTGAGCGTGGAGAGATTGGAAGAATTCAACCTCATGCATAAGTCAATAATAATATCCTTGGACATTCAAGCGGCCTTGGAAGCTCTTGGCTCTTACCAAGCAACGTCTAAATTAGTAGCAAATTGCCAAAAACGACTCTCCTCGATTGAAAGACGTAACAGTCTCTGGTCTGGATTCCTGGCCATATGAGCCTGGAAGGCATATAGGCTGCTAACTCCCTTGCAAAGGAGGGTGCTGCAAGCAGCTTCATCGAACCAGAATCTGTCATCGGCATCGATTTAGGCTTCGCCAAACAAACATTTAACACCTGGATGCCAAGTTGATTTATGGAATTCTGGCAGAATCTTCCAGGATTGGCACACTTCAAGGCGTTTATTCACCCTTTGAAGCTTGATACCAAACAGTTGTTAGACTACAGTAGAGATGAACTACGATGTCTAACAGCAGATATGATGAAACAGTAAACCACATACTTTGGGCCTGCCCCACTGGGGACCGAATCAGGTTTTCAGAGATTGGCAGAGCCATACTCCTACCATGTGACCTGAAAGAATACTCACCATACTAATTGGCTTCGTTCACAAGCTGCGTTTATTTGGTCGAGTGTGAACAGGTGTGAGCCACAATGAACCCTAGCGGGTTGCGGTAGAGGGTTGAATGAGCTCAATCACTTTTGACTTGGTCCTAGTAATATCACATGGTGACGATTCAAACCTACTCATAACGGTTGAAGGCACTACCGAACTTGGGATAACATCAGAAATGTTATATAATATAGTAATGGATGTTACCGTCTTCTGACGGTAAATGTATTTGCAACCTTTTTGGTGAAATTTACTTTAGAGGAGTTTAAAATTTTTAAGGGCAATGACATGAAAGTATATGCTAGTGAAACGATTGAGTTGCTTGGACTAACATTTTACTGTACCCTGTGTTGGAAACCACAAGTTGACATGCTTTGTAAATAATTAACCTTTCAGTAGTCGCGCGCGGACTCCTAGTCCGCACCTACTTTTATTCGACGATAATTTTGATTATCCCCTCTTAATAGGCATCGCGCTTATTATGGAATTCTGGCAGAATCTTCCAGGATTGGCACACTTCAAGGCGTTTATTCACCCTTTGAAGCTTGATACCAAACAGTTGTTAGACTACAGTGGAGATGAACTACGATGTCTAACAGCAGATATGATGAAACAGTAGACCACATACTTTGGGCCTGCCCCACTGGGGACTGAATCAGGTTTTCAGAGATTGGCAGAGCCATACTCCTACCATGTGAGTTGAAAGATAACTCACCATACAAACTAATTGGCTTCGTTCACAAGCTGAGTTTATTTGGTCGAGTGTGAACAGGTGTGAGCCACAATAAACCCTAGCGGGCTGCGGTAGAGGGTTGAATGAGCTGAATCACTTTTGACTAGGCCCTAGTAATATCACATGGTGGCGATTCAAACCTACTCATAACGGTTGAAGGCACTACCGACCTTGGGATAACATCAGAAATGGTATATAATATAGTAATAGAGTTGTACGAAAAAAATCTTCTGACGGTAACCTTTTTGGTGAAATTTACTTTAGAGGAGTTTGAAATTTTTAAGGGCACTGACATGAAAGTATATGCTAGTGAAACGATTGAGTTGCTTGGACTAACATTTTACTGTACCCTGTGTTGGAAACCACAAGTCGACATGCTTTGTAAATAATTAAGAAACATGTGTGGCGCGTTAAAGTTTCTATCAAATTATCGTTACGGAAACATCTTCTTAATCATTTATTATGCGAAAATCAACACCATCTGCGATATGGTATTCTTGACTGGGGTACAGGTACCTCTTGGTCATGCGTTTTCGCTTTGCAAAAATTTACTGTGAGAATTGTGGCAGGACTGAACTGGAGGCAGTCATGCAGAGAAACTTTTAAGCGACCAAAGATTTTTAGTGTTATAGACGTGCATCTATATGAATTCTGTATATATGTCTACAGATATAATTACAAATTTTTCAATAAATCCGATTATCCAAAAATCTTCCTGAGCCCGCTTTGCATAGAACTATACGATACCTATACCAAAAAAGTCATTTCTATTTGTGATGCAAACTTTTCAACCACCTTGATGACTTACAGTATCAAGGAATTTGTGTTATACTTCTATATACTTATATATTTTAGTTCTGTTATATTTGTAACTTGGAAATTCTTTATTATATTAATTATGACGTTTTTGTCAATTACTTCTTGGGTGTATTTCATACATTTCTACTATTATTATTATTGTATCATTATGATGATGAAAGAAACAAACTAGGTAAGATGATTGCAATGCGCACGTGCATGGATAAAACTATGCTTATATCAGTTTCACTTTTCCTACTCTTCTTCTATGTTATTGTTATGGATGTGCAGGCATTCTATGGATTGGACAAAAATTTGAGACTGAATTTTCGCTTGAGCTCATATAACTTTTTTAATGAAGGGTAGAGAAGGAAATTTCATCCATTTTGGTTATACAGGAGGAGGAACAATCCACGAGCTGAACGAGATTGACTGGTTATTATCGTGTAGTTCAATAAATGATAAACTGTGATGAGTATTTATCCAGTTTTCTTCATCTATGAAAAACTTTGATACAGTTCATTTTATGGAATGTAAATCAACCAGTTTTTTATTCTGGAGTGTGGCGTCACTTTTTCTCTCATCATTACTATATCTTCAGTAGACCTTCATTGAAGTAGTAGTATTATCGTATTCATTCTTTGTGCTGGGATACCTAATTTGTGCTCATACCCCTCTGGAAAGCAGAGGGTTTTCTGAGACATTGAAATTCAAGTTCCTGCCAGGGATATTCTACCTATCTTATGGGGTTTAGTTAGGAATCACACGTTAAAAGGTAAGACCTCGTTAGTCCTTAGCTCGCACAAGTTTCTCAACTTCTGAGAGTTGTCGTTCGTATGGGAGCGACAACTGATTAACGGAAAAACAGATTTTAAACAGATTCTTTAAACAAAAATAATTATAATGAACAAATAATATGGACAAATTGAATACTGAATATTCACCATTTATCCAAAATGTAAAAATACGATGTATTATCTATTAGTAATTCATTGAAATCAAATGTAATTTCCGAACGAATGATTCCACAATCCTTGATGAAACTCTTCTATATCGTAGGGGATTGGATGACCATCAAGGGCGGGGAGAAGGGAAAGTTTTCGGGGAAACTCAATATGAGGAGGACGTGGTACACGCCGAGGTGTTTCACGTCTTTGCCAAAGTCGCTGTCGCGGTCTATTTTGAAAAGCTTGACCTGCCACAGGAAGAGGTTCGAATTCTGTTGGCTTTGGAGGTCGTGGAATTCCTTAGTAACTCTTTTTCTCTCATCCTGACAAGCTCTCAGTCCTGAATCGTTCCCTGATGCATTATCTTTCCGCTTGCTCATGCAGAAAAGTTTCTCCTGTAAGTTACTCATTCATTCTGACATTGTCTGACAGACCCTGCTGACAAAGATAGACGGTTATACTAAATCCATTTTTGAAAATCAATGTTTCAGTGTTGAACGTTTTTGTTTGATTATTTACGAACAAATTATTTATTATTCTAGTGTTATACTGATGGATTCGCTCATAAAGACCATAAATCTGTCAAAATATGAAGATAAAAGGTTATGCAACATTTTCTAAATATATATCATCGTTAAATATGTATGCCTACTTCGTAAGTTATTCTAGAGTAATTATTTATAGGGGTACACCTATCATATCTCAAAATAGTCCTCATTGCGCGATTTTGCAGCTTCTGTAGTTTCTCATTTTATTTGAATCAGTTTTGTATAGAGGAGTGGGACAATATTCGAAATGTGGTTGTATAATGGTCTTAAATACCATCATTCGAGATTGCATAGTTAAGTGTTGGGACACTCTTATGATTTTTTCAAATATTTTTTTATATGTAATTAAAATGATTATGCATTGATGAATGCTTGACCAACATGAATCCTAGATATTTGGTTTCGGTAATTAGCTCAATTTTGTCATTTTCTATTTTTAATTCAATTTGATTTAAACCCAATTCTCTCTACTTGAAAGGTGTAGTGAGTATCATAGCCTTTGTTTTATTGACATTCAGCTTTAATTTATTAGTTTGCAAATGCATAGCAATATTATTTATTGCTTCAATCATTTTCTGAACAGCTTTATCTATATCTTTATCACTAACCGATACTAGTGCATTATCAGCAAAATTATGTTCATAATCACATTCATTACATTTGCTGGTATCATTGATGTAGATCAAAAATGGCAATGGCCCTAGAATACTTCCTTACAGGACCTTATGGTCTACGCTTATTGCTGTTGTAACAAACTCATTAATTATGGTAAACTGCTTCCCTCCTGTAAGGTGATCACTAATCCAATCAAGTACTTTCGTTAATTTTTCATGTTATATTTCAGGATCAACAGTTTCAAACGCAGGTTTCGGATCTAAACATACTGCTACAGCAACATCTTTAGCAACTTCTCTAATAGTGATTCGATTTTTCCGCGTAATAGTTTTTTTTCACTTCCCCAACATTTTCATCGGTTGTTGATCGAGTGTTGACCTGCTGTATTAAGTTTGTATCACTTATGATTTTTTTTTACTCAGAGTATAATCACCGTATGCCACTGTCAAAATTTCGAATGTTTTTGAGCACCTCCTTCCATTCCAATACAAAATTTGCTGCAAAATCTTTGGTAATAATTTTCGATAGCAGAAAATGAACATTTGTTTGAAACGAATGAAGTGACATCGAAACTTAAAAAATCGCTAGTCGAATGTATGCAGCCCGCGAAATTTGAATATTCACATTACATTTTGAACAAACCTCGTAGTACTGGAATTTGGATATTGTGAAGTGTGAAATAAAACAACTTGCTTAGACAATGGTTATATTCAATACATCTTAAAAATGTGTAACCCCATTGTATTACATATATAAAAAGCCGTCGAAAGCTCGATCATTTCAAGTCATATATTATGATATCAAATTTCTCACGCATATAAAAACATCTCCACATACTCAATACAAGCTGTCTTGGTCCATTCGCCCGACGAAGCATAATAATTTCAACTTCTTAAAAATAAAAACAATTTTCGTTTTCAATACTTGAAAAATTATATTGAACAACACTTTATACACGCTAAACTTTTGAAAGGGCCCAGTAGGGTGAATGGAGCAAACCAACTAGACGTAGACTAATGTTACAAATAGATAATTTACAAAGGAAATGGAAGGTTCCAAACTGTTGGGAATTTCAAGTCTCAAGGGAGAAGTGTATGTTTTCCAGCGAACCCAATAACGAGGGGGATATACGTAAGTTTTCATCTTTTCATTTCTATGAGTTCAGAGAGCTCAAAATCATACATGTTCTCCTTCGATTTATCTTCTGTAAAAAAATTCGCCAACATTTTGAACCCACCCTGTATACTGAAGTTGCCTGGCAATATAACAAATCTTTTCCAGCTTCATCATAGGTACTCTAGTAGTAAAACACTTCACTCGTTTTATTGGATAAATTTTATGACACCCACTGAATGAAGTTGTGCAGCAGAACTTTATTTGGTATTGATCTGTCTTATGGCACATATTGCTGCAGAGTTTCTGCAACATAACTCCATTCACAACTAATATTATCATTCAACAACGACTTGAGTACATAATTCCAAAATATTCGGGAGTTGCAGCTTTATGAGTTTATATTTCTCATCATCATCTAGTAAGAGTTGTTGACCTGATAAATTTTTCTGGGGAATTTTTTGGCGACGAATCAGATGATGCCTAACAAGTTTACCTGAATATTCAACCTCATGAGGTGATGAACATATTCACGTATTTTTTCCATTCTATTTGGAAATTGTATCTATCATTTCTTTTGTTTGGACAATTATATAAAATCCAATTCAACGCCATTTGAGGTCTATAATGTATCTACCTTATTATCTAAGAGTCATACAAGTCATTGTTGAGCATTTTAGAAATCGAAGAAAGAATCAACCAAAACACATAAACCTCTCTGATGATATTGCTCAATGTTAAACTCTGATTCATCAATAATAATTATAATGATAATAATAAACCGGTTTGGGATGGGGGAGCAGCATTTTGTACTCATTCAGTAATCACCATTTGATTTGTAACCTTGAACTGTACAGAACCCTTTGAAGATATAATCTAAAATACTGGATATTGTTTCTGAAGGATTTATTTGTTCATCGTGTGAAATTAAAAAAGCTCACAAAAAATTATAATGGTGAAAAAATCGACATCGTTCAGTTGAAGCTCTTGATCAGTATCATCAAGTCTATAAATTGATGTCAGAACCACACAATAGATAAAGGTAAGAATCTTCATCTTGAAGAATTACTACATACTGATCATTTTTTCGCAAAATAACCGTTGGGAGCATAACAAAACAGATCAAATATTTTCAAAGTACATTTGTTGCGAAGAAAAATGCAAATACAGATAGATTTTCAATTCAAGGGGGACATTTTTCAATTGAAGGGTTCTATGCAAAAAGTCCCTAAGTGACATTTTTGCGAGTTTAAACTAGTTGCACCATCAAGATATAAATTGAATGTACTTTTAATTACTCTATCTAGTTTTCGCCTAAAATGTTCCGAAGTGCCTCATTTCTCAAGTCGCATTTCATAAAGTGACGATAGATTTCATGCAAGAAGAACCTAAGTGTTAAAAAAGTACCTAACTTTAAAAAAGAACCGAAGTGATATCAGATACAGAAAAGTGCGTGTTTTGTTATTTTCATTGTGTTGTTGTTTTTATATAGTAGCCTTGTTTTTTGCGAAAATGAGTGACTTTAGTAGATATTACAACTTTAGTTTCTATCTGAAGAAATACAAAACCGATAAAAAAGTTATATTGTCAATTTTTTGCAACAACTGTTTTTCACAGAATAAAAATAAATTTTTGTTTACGTATATTTGGATTCTCTTTGTGCATCTAGGCTCTTTTAGAAAATCGTGATATATTATCATATTCCAGGGCATTCAATGATGCTTTGCTTTGATAGAAAAAAAAGACCTAAGACTGAAAAGGTAAATAATCCTAAGTATGATATAAAGCTTATCCAAAACGCGCGTCATAAAGATCCTTTTTTATTAGTGTTTTTGGAACATAGCTTATCGACCAAAAACGCTGATATTTCCGATTAATTTCCAACGTTGAGAGTGCGAGACTATAAACAGTTTTATGCAACTAAAATAAAACTAATCAATTTCAGGAATTTCAAAATGTCGATCTGAAATGTTCTCTACAAATGATAAACCTAAACTCAGAGTAACTATGACAGGGGAGTATTCAAATTCTTTTTTTCTTTACAAAGTAGGATGTCAAATATTTATTGTTAACTCAATTCCAAATATGCCTATAATCATTTCATAAAGCATGAATCTGAAAAACTAGCCAATATTAAATTCCTTGTTCAGTATAAAGGAAAGGAAGAAAATCGAGAATTTCGTAAGGTGTTAGAGAAAGTTTCCAAAAAAAAAAGAAAATCATGGAAGAAGATGAATCAGACGCTGAAAATTATGAGTAGAATGTTTTTTTAGGTTTTTTTTTTGGTTCCTTATTTATGTGTTAGTATTTTGCTTTGCCTTGTATAATAAAAATATTGATTTGGGTTATATATTACAGTCTTTTGACAAAAAATATTTTTTTTAAAGAAGTCCCTAAGTGAAAATTTGTATTATTTTTTACAAAAGAACTGTATGTCACATTGGGTCTTAAATGTGCCATATAATACCTGACTACACGTTTGATCTCTGATAAAAGTTAAATCCTTTAAAACTATAACCACTTTATTTTCAGTAAAAATTAAAACTTTGAATCTTCAGTATCTCAAAAACGAGAAAAGGTCACTTAGGGACTTTTTGCATAGAGCTCAACGTCAACTGTCGATAAATTAAAACCTATCTAGTATACAATGAAATGGATGAATTCTTTTAAAATTTCTTCTTCAAATTATCTAAGAACAATTCATTCAGGCCAGTCTCAACTGACACCTCTCAGAAAACAACTACTTCCCTGGCTAATACCACGAAGGGCGTTGGATTATATCCGACAGGTGTCAGTGCAGGATTCTTCACAGAAGTTATTCTTCAGAAGTATGCCCACTGACTATATGTGAAAAATTTCTTCTTCAATGACTTGCCACACCCAACTCTATCATTATTTCAATTTTGATGGTGATGGTCACCTGGGGAAGGGGTGAAGAAGAAGTTATGACAGTTGGGATTGAAATAGAAAGATCTTCCCCTTGAATTAAGAATCGACTTTTTTTGCATCTGGTCTCAAAATTGGGTCTAGGAAACCAAGGTTCGAACCGGTATCAACTGAAACAATTTTGAAGTTGGTAGCTGTCAAACTGAAAATTTTGCTCCAGAAACACCAAGCAGAATGACTGCCCAGGATCATTTTGTAAGATTCCCATATAAAAATCGAAAGAACCAACTCTCAAGTCAGAGATGATCATTGAAACTTATTGGACAGTATCATTCGTCAGAGTAATCGCAATCGAGTAGACAAATCGAGGTAATACATAATGATGAAGATATTTTAAGAGTTGGAGACAAAAATATCTACATTGTGTTCTTCCCTTAAAATTCTGCAGTCAGAGACTATATTAAAATCGTAAGATAGTGAAATCAACACCCAAAGAGGAAGGCAGAATATATTCAATCAGAGTTTCATATCAAAATCGGATGGAAAGGACTAAAATAGAAAATCTGAATAGCAACTATAAATGAGCGTCGTGTTTCATAAATTTTTACAAGAATTGCGCCGATAGTCATCATTTCATTTTTTATTTTGACTGTAGAATCTGGAATGGAAAAGAAATATACTGAAATCGTTAATTGATGCAGTATACGGTAGAAGCATTACCCAGTTGTTAGTATCATGATTCATCACTATTTCACAAAAGAGGCCCATACCAATATTCGGAAGAAAAGGTGTAAAGTCACAAAATTGTCACAGGAAGTATTGTTATTCAAGAATGTGTTACAACGGTCGGACTGGAATCTCATATGTTAGACAGTTTCATAAAATGCCACATTGAAATTGGAATAATAATCATCCAGAGATCTACCTCAAATATTGTGAGTTGATGTTCATAACAAAACCAAAAGGAAAGGGTGTGAAGTCTAAGAATCACTTTAATTATAGTTCACACTTAGACAGAACTGCGGTGAAGTTAGGTTAGGTTAGGTTAGGTTAGGTTGGGTTAGGTTAGGTTAGGTTAGGTTAGGTGAGGTTAGGTTAGGTCATCTTCAGAGAAAGATCATGTTAGGAACCTTCTCGTATCAGAATTAAAAAGACATATTGAAGTTAACCACAGTCAGAAATGTATATTGGAATTTTAAGTCAGTGTAGTGAATCAGAACTCAGACTACTTCCTCAGGAGACACCGAATAATGTTACATGATGGTTATGATATTGAAAGCTTCAAGTGAAGATGAAGATAACTGAGAACCTGATGGTTTAGATGGCAAAGGCTGGAATTATCAAGAAACAATTACTACGTGATTGGAAAAGGCAGAAAGCTAGACCTTATTGCTGAGCACCAGATTAGTTACGATATGTAAGAAAGAGTTAATTTTTTGTCCTGAATTTAGTGGAGGTATTCAGTGAACTGTCTCTAGAAATGAATTAGATCAGATAATTTAGGAAACACTCGCTACATGAATACATGAATAGCATTTTACAAGTATTGTTCATGACGAAAAGTTTCAAGAACGAGGTTTTAATGATGAACGAGAACGAGAATGTTTCCTACTTATTCACCAAATTCAAACACCTGTTCATGCAGCTGCAATTTCGTAAGAATGTATCATCTTTCCCTCCAACCGATTTCCTGGAGTCTTTGAATTGCACTAGATACTCGTTAGGACAACAAGAGGATTGTTCTGAATTCTTGGGGTTCTTGTTAAATACTCTTCGTGGGCAAAACAATAGCAGATTCAATACCCCTGACCGGTTTGGATTGAATAATTCCATACAGTCTATCTCGTCTTGTGTTTGTGAATCTTTTGCTGAAAAAATCCTCACTTGTTTATTTTTTAGTGAATGTTCAAGACATAGCAGAAACGTATGTGAATTTCTGGAACTTCATCTAGCGTTTCCTAATATGACCAATAACCAGTCCTTGCGAAGCTTATTGTTAAATCATCTAAAAATGGAATTTTTGATGATCGACTGTATTGCCAAACATGCGCCAAACTAACTGACTGTTATAAGGAAACAAGTATAGCTGCGGCATCAGTCAATCTAATAATAACACTGATGAACTTCAAACAAGACTCAACCTCTGACGGATGTTCGAAATAGATGAACACTTCAATCTAGCAGACCACTATTATAATATTCTTGCAGTCATTGTTCACTGTGGTTCTGGCGTTGAATTTGGTAATTATTACGCCTTGGTCAAAGATGCATCGAACTGGTTTAAGTTTGACGATAGTCATGTCACAAAGTGTTCTGGCGGTGTTTTGAATTTATTGAAGCCTTTGGAGACACCCTACATTTTGTTTTATGAGAGAGAGGACACTGATAGATCAAGATCTTCAGATGATGTGGTGCTGTAGATTTTCCGGGTTTTCCTGCTGCTGAAAAAGCAAATGCTCCACTGGAATCAATGAAGTCGCCCCGAAGCGTCCATTAATTTTTATTGTTATTGTTTTGTAATTGACAGTTATATTTTTTTGCAAGCAGTGAATTATATCAATTTTTTATTCCATAATCTGGTAACAATGAGTACATAATGTTTATGAATTCAAATTGTGAAAGTGTTAACAGCAAATTCAAAACTTGTATACCATCAATAGTTGTTCACACACTCAGTCAGTGTTATGCGATTAATTCTCCTAATGGAACTGTTTCTGTGACCAACGATAGACGGCATTTCAGTCATCTAGCATCTTCAACGGGTTCTGTAAGAGTTCACTCTCAGTGCCCTGAGGCATATCGATATAACAGTTGACTTGCACCCCGCTCTGCTAAAGTAATACCACCCCTAGTCTAAGAGTATGGAAGAGGCGGCAATGCAGAGCGCAGGCTTGGCCCTCTGCTCCCCGAACTTCCCCCCGTGCTACTACAGTACGCTATAAACATACATAAACTACCTTCTCATTTCTCAACTTTCCAATAATAATGATAATAAGGTTTAATTGAAACACAGCAAGGGAGCATTTCAGCGGCTGAAATCTACAATGGCCGCCAAAACTGCGGCACCTCACACGACTACGACACCGAAAACATGGTTATTTTATTAATTAATAATAAGTGTACAGGGTGTGCCTACTGAATGGTAGAGTGGGTAAGAGATGGAGAAAGATCACAAATGACCATCGTGCACATTTCAGAAATAGTCATACAGAAAATGATGGATTACTTCGAATCCATCACGTGCTTGCTATGTACTTACTTGAAACCCACTCTCGGAATCAGTGATCCACTCTGTATGTGTTAATATTAGGAAAATTTGTACTTGGATAGGAGACATGATTGCAGGTACTCAGAAAAATGGTCCTTCCCAAAGAGTCCGCTTTTTCAGAGTTCCTCCATCAATTTACATGCGAAAGCAAGAGAAACCACCAAACCACGAGCAAGGACTATAAAAAATCGTCCACTGACGATCCTATTCCTACTACCCTAACTAATATATCCAAATCGTTATACATAATTTTCGTATAAAAATCCAATTTTTTTGTTGAGTTTTTGACGCCGTTTTTTATAAAAAATGTATCACCAATCATACCCCTAACAATATATTGTTGTGATCACACTTGAGAGAAGACCGCCTCCTCAGTAACTTTGAGCCAATCAGAAACAATATGCAAGAAAATTCGGCGGTCCCCGTATCTAAAGCTAATATAGTAGGTATAAAAATATATATCACAAAATTCATCAAATTTTTTCCTCTCAGTATGCCAATTTTAAAACTAGATTTTGATCACGTGTTCTGGTCGACCAAAGACTTTGAAATGGGAGGGTTTCACCCGAAGATTGATCAACAGATACCCCTCAGTGAAAAAATCTAGCTTGAAAGTATCTTCCTCTGTATTTATAGTTCAGTAAGGGGACTTCAACTAGAAATGTGGAGAATGATATATCGAAACACCTGATAGAAATAATCCTTCCACAGAAATTTTGGGTGAGCCCAATGAGCACCATTGTTCTCATGAGAATGATCAGCCAGACCAGACAGTAGCGTTTCGGTCATCCATTAGTGTTGTTAGCTCTCCAAGGAATTAATCTATTCATAATGGAGCATGGCCATCTATGGGATCAAAAATATAGTGGTTGATCATTCGATTATTCATTGTATAAGACAATAAAGTATATTATTGTGGAGTGATATAGTCTATATTTTCCTATAGCGCATGTTTTGTAAAGAAAATCATAATGAGTACTTTGCCAACTCTAAATCTTTTCGGTAATATGGCTTGCTATGAATTGCTAAGGGATTGCTATAGGATTTGTTCATTTCCCAAACTTTCATTTTAACGTTGAAAAATAAAAACGTGAAGCAAGAAAAGGACTTGACTTCTCAGTTAGAGCAGGAGGTGGCTAAGGGATATCAAAATTAGGTTCTCAAAATTCAGGACTGAATCACAAAAAAAATCTTTTGAAAAATGGAGAAAGGTGAAGAAAACCGATGGAGTCAGTTGTAAAGTGCCTTTAGCATATATTACAGAAAAGCAAAAGAAAGACCAACATTACTATGTCCATACTTTTCGATGTTGAAGTCGTCTATAATAGTAATAATAATCGATAATTGTGTCATTTCAAAGTCATTGAGTTGCTGAATAAATAACCAACTGCTACGAACCAAAAAAGTCTTAAGTTAATGAGCACCAAAAAGTGAATAGATGTTTTGAGTCTATAAAATCAGACTCTGGCTGGTGTTGGAAGGTTCCAGGTTGTGGCAGATTTCAGGTTTAGGATCTATACGAAGCATGCCGAGTAGATGAGCTCTACAAATTGGTGTGGCAGAAGTCGATAATAGGAATTTAGGAATAGTTTTAGTACAAAAACCAAAAAAGATAGGAAAATATCTATACATCACCAAGATTCTGAGGTGAGTGTTTTGGAAATGACCAAGGTGTACGTTGCGTCGAGCCCACAGACAAACCAGTGAAGATCAATACTATATTCAAAGTTTTTGAAGATTGCAAATGTCCTGAGACTGACAAAGTGCTGAATTATTGCGAGAATCATGAAGTTTAATGCCCATAATTGAGTTTGCTCATTTGAAGTGTGCAACAGAGCTTTGGTGGAATTAATCGTCTGAAAAATGTGATATGGTGTTTACATTAAAATCTAGAGAATGTTTGTTCCACTGTATCAGTTGCGGTTCAATAAAAAATAAAAAAGTTGAAGTACTTAATCTTTGTGATTGTCATACTCAGTCTACTCTTTTGAGTTGATGAGAACTTACTAACATGTGCTATAGAAAAAATGAAATTTTCGTCATCATGAACTCGTATATATAGCGGAGATGTTCGAGTTCAGGTATCAAGGAATCTTCTCTATTTGTTTCTCTATGATAACTGTTTTGATCTCAGCGAGAATTTATTTTTAAAATCTCTGAAAGTTTGTATCTACGATAGCCTTCCATAGTGAGTTTCGTTTATTCCTACAGAAAACAAGAGATGAAACTAATGCAGTATCCTGCGCTGTTAAGGAACTTTTTGTTGACAACAGTCGTGGAAGATAATATTTTATCACAATATGACTATCTGCCATAATGGGTTTTGCTGATACAGAGAAGATGAGATGGAACCAACGCTGAAATATTCACTGTAGGGGAACCTCTCAATTCCAACAGTCAACAAGTTGGAATTAGTCTCTGGCTGACCAATGAAATTTAGTTCTCATGGTTGGTGGTCGTGTTACTAAAACAACTAGCGACAAAAGCATAACACACACATTACATATATAATTATCTACTTGCAGCCAAGCTACTCTAAATTACATTTAGTGGTGCTCTATGGTACGACCCTTACCCTGATTGCGCCTCGAGTAATATTGTGCATCGACAGCCTTATCAAAGTTAATTTGCACGAACTTGATGTCAATATCAACAACAAAGAGCCATGATGGATCAAATGTAGTCTATCGGGGGAGAAAGGATGATTTTGTAGTTGTGATCCGTGTGCTTTTTGTGTCAGCGGCATTGACTAGTATAGCCATGTTCATACCTTCAACTATATAAATTCTTGCAGGAAAAATATCTGCCATCACGCCAGTTCACTGCTGATCAGTAATTTCTGTGGGAGACATGGAAAACTATGCATATTCAGATCTGGACGCAGTTCACTGCAATATTAAGTACTGAATTTGGACCAAACCACGAGATGGTACATTTTTTAAACTCAGTAATATGTTGGGTAATATTAATAAAAATGTTGGTAGTTGAAACACAAAACTAAGTTTCATCATTGACTGCCGACCTGGATTCTTCCTTTGTCTTCCACTCTTTTGTGATCAACGTCCACAGAATTTGCGTATGAGGAATACGTAACAAAAATTTTCATTAGTTATTTCAATAATATTCTATCATGTTCGGTGCTTTACCACTTTACTCCATTCTAGGACATTAGAAATTTCTTTTCACCATTGCCAGTGTTGTGATTCACCACAACAACTTGTTTCAATTCGACAAACTGGTGATACTGTTGTTTGTAGAAAAATAGTTTTTCATTTTGGTACCCTGAGCAGTTTCCATATATTCTGAATATTTATTATTATTGATTGCTGAATATTCTTGATTATTTTGTAGGCTTTCCAATGAACTGTCTTCCTAAATATGAATTTTCCTATTGTGAACACCGGAACAAGTCATTATTTGGAATTACTGATGTAATTACCTGTGTGCAGAACGTGATACTCTCAACTTTCAGTAGAGGTGAATTATTCACTGATAACGATCTGCAAATACTACATCAGAAATGAAGTAGTGGCACTATGGATCACCCCCTCTCTCTGACATGAGATGAGAATATCTGACCAATCACACTGCCGATAGGTTCGTTGTCTGGAGGTAATTGGCGGAACATTCGGGACTTTTTTCACCCAAAATCAGTGGCGGCGCTGGTGTGGATCTCCGACATTCAAGTCGTGCAAACAGTAGAGGACGCAGGACCGCCTAAATAGTTTAACCATTCTATCCCTTCTGCAGAGATCGCGGACAAATGAGTCGAGCTCTGGCAGCCACCGATTGGTCCTCGCACCAGCCTTCGGTGCCCATGCGCCTCTTTCATTATGATTACACCTAGGTATTCGCAGTTTAAAATTTAAATTTGTAAAAAATGACTATGCACTATTCTTATGTTTATTCCGATATATATATTATCATCAATACAAAACCGAATGGATTCTTGAATTACATTTTTTTATCGAATTCGAAATGGTACAATCGTCAAAGGTTGGATTTGTCGAAATGGAAAACAAACTTCTGAATTGTGGGTGGCTTTTCGATGCTTTGGAAGTGGCTCAAAAATGTTTTTGAAAAATGAATCAATGGAGAAGGTTTGAATTCATAGATGGGGTTCCAAGGAATAGATGACCATCCACTGTTACTCAGGAACGAATGTTGAACGTTTTAACAGGGGTTGGGAAACTTCATAGAAGGAAAAGGTTCAAAAAGTTGACAAAGTTGTTTCTTCAAGATTTTTCTCGACAAGTGAAACGAAGTCACATGTTGGAATAATATTCAACATCAAATTCTTCAAAAGAACGGAGTTCGAGCTGGTAGACCGTGTTCGAATGGATCCTTAAGTACCAAAAGTTTCGTCCGCCACTGCGACAAGCATCATCATCTGTATGAGCGTTTACGGTATGATTACGAATGGACACGTAGTTAACCAATCGTTCGTAGCTAAGACCTTGCAATGTACGTACTACTACTGGTAATGTCTGCCGCAGTAACAAACAAAACGTTTGTTTCATTCGATTTCGGCCTACTAGCAAGAATTTTGTTCTATTCAATCGTGACTCAGGATGCTGAAGCTTATGTTCTTATACCGACTCATAGATGTAGTAGAAAACCAAGAAGTCTCTGCCATAGTAGTGGAAATATAAACGATAGCTGCTACCCTCAAGATCTTCGAAACAAAAATTTAGTTTTGGAGTTTTTCATCAGTTGTTCGTTTCTGAGTTACAGTGGGGGTAACGTTTTTGCTTGAAAGTATTCAAAATCAGTTCTTGAATATAAAAAGTATATTGTATAAATAAAAAATCATTCTCATCCCCATGTTGGGAGACAATCTGTATACTGAAATTGCTACTGAATAAAAACATAAACGATTCACTTCTACTATACTATTGTTCATCCACCGTTCTAGAAGTATTTTTTGTTTCTCATTTACAGAAATCGAAACGTATATTGACCTGTGACGACTGTAGTTGAATTTATGTACATTTAGTTTTAAAAACAACATCGAAGGATTTGTTCTCGTCTCCATTAGACCGTTACGTAGGCCTCAATAATGATGAAGCAATTTGTTGTCACTTCATTTTCAAAGCGAATATCAGAGCAAAGCGGGTTGGGTAGCATGCAGGAATGGAGTACCTTACAACTTTCTTGGTCATTTTCCTGAAGATGCATAACTGTTCCAGATACGAGTATGATTATGATGTTACTGTGGTCAAAATGCATGTTTATTCATTTCTGAACTCAGTCCCAGTCAGGAAAATGCCAAGTGGAAAAACCATCTCGCACTCTAGCTTCTACTTCTAGGGGGCTACAATAAGGGAAAACGCTACATAGTACTAGTGGTACTGAAGCTCTTTCACACGCGCAGCATATCGAGTCGGTCATTGACGTGCATAACATCAGTTTTTCTCTTCAAAAATACTAAAGAAATTCAATGCTTTGGCTAAAGAAAATGAAACGCAGTTAGGAATTACTTTACCCTCAACAATTGATTATATGTAATATTTCATTATATAAAATTTGCAAAAGTAACGAATCGTTTGTACTTGAAGCAATTTCCTAGATCCGCCACACATCCATAGATTTAAAACAACATTTATATTCATAAAAGGTTCATGTACTCTCCGGTCTATTCATGAAAGTAGAGCTGTTATACAAGAACGTTTTGAAATCAGCAGATGCAAAAGGAATGAAAGTGATATTACAATATTCGAAAGAAAAAATAGAACAAAAACTTCCTTGAAACTGAAAAATTTTGTTGAATTTGATAGAACAGAAAGTGTCTGAAATTTAAGTGTTTTTTATTTATTTTTATTAACTTTCTTGAGATAGAACAGAATGAATACATGATTTGAAACATATGAATGAGATAAGAGAGACGAACTTATGGATACTTTCATCAAAATCTATCATTTTTGTGTTGATAAGTGGAAAATCTGTATATTTCTCATTCGAACATGACAAAACCAGGATACTATTGAATTCATTTAATCTAGTTTTGAATGGGTTATACAAAAACATAGAATTGAAACCTTTAACGAAGAATTAGTAGATTTGTAGGTTTTTTTTTGGTGAATTTTTCGTGAATAATTGATACAGTGGAAGAATTTTAAGGAATTCTCATTGAAGTCATTAATATATAGTTAAGGAATCTATCGAAAAAGAATTGAAATTAAATAGATCCAAATAAATGTTGATCTTTGGTTAGAGTAACATAAACTGATGAGCAGAAAATAGTGATTTCATCAACGAATTTGTCTTTTTTTGATGAAATTCATTCAATAGTACTGGCAGGAACATATTTGCCCAAGCTTGCACATAATACTATAGTTGTCAGTTGAAAATCTCCTTTCTGTCCAAAGTTCATCAATGTTATCAAATTTCCGTTGTATCTTGTAACTTTAGATTACTCTATTTTGAATTTTTTTTGAGGTATTTGCGTAAAACTGATCGGCTGAGTGGTATTTTGTACGTCCGTTTCTTGAGAGGCTATGGGTGCATAGGATGATGTGGCAGGGTGCTATTCTTTTGCAGGGAGACCGACCGTCCCTGAACCGTGAGGCTGCGTGACGTAAAATAGATCTCAAATGGAGCTATTATATATGCTTGAAAAACTCTTCTTGTGATGATGCTCATTGTGCATATTGTAATGTTCACTTTCTCATTCACGTCATCAATACCTGCCGCGATATAACACATTCTCAAATAGCATCCTCTTCTTCTATGACTGAAGAACGGGAACAAAATAACTATTTTGGCAATCAGAGGAAGCTGCTCAGCTGTCCTTTGTCAGATGTCATTTCGAAAATGAAAAGAAAAATTTCAGGGTTATGTAATGGATGGAAAATGTCTCACAATGTATTATAATTCGAATCAAGTGTATCATTATTCATTGAATTGAATATAAAAAAAATATTCACAAGAAGTATATAGATTCACGAGATGGTAAAAAAGAACAAAGTGATGAAGACAATACTTTTGAAAATTTGGATAGTGATTTATCGAGTGATGATAAATTATTTTTCGCCCTGACATTAACTAGAAGTGGTTGACATGTTGGATCACCCACTAGACTGAACTTGTGAAATATTCGTACCTTATACTGAAGAAATAATTTCATAGGAAGGAGTTATTGGGAATAGATTTATGTTGATTACATTGTCCAGCGATACTCTGTCAGATGTCATTGTAAAAAATAAGAAGAAGATTCCGGAATGAGGTAATAGAATTGAAAATGGCTCGTGATGTATTATAATGAGAATTGAGTGTATCAATATTTATCGAATTGAATACAAAAATTAATGTGACGAGAGTTCAAGACAAAATGAAACAACATCTAAAGAACTGAGAGTATTTCCATGAGATTAGTAGCGACTCTTCCAATGTGCTTCAAACTATAATATTGAAATTATCTTGTGTCTCAGTTCGAATATGGACTATATTGAATATAATGTATTCACAGAACAAATATTAGAGTGCTGACAAATTTTATCCCAAAATAGTGACATGGGGTAACTTTTCAGTAAATTTCATGAACGAGAGCTAGAACTGATGAATAGCCATGTCGTTTTTTTCCTCATTCTGTAGACATATTTCGGATTGATAACGCATGTGTTATTCATCTTATCATTTATTGTGATGTCAATTGAATTTCTAGCATTGTGGATACCGCAGTCGACTGAAAAAATGTGATAAAACAATGCAATGTTGCCAAATTTGAATTTTTCAGAGAATCTCCAGATTTTTTGTAAGTCGTGTTATCTCCAAGTAACAACATGACTGATCTGAAATTACGTCACGCCAACCTTTTCCTCGAACCCATCTCGACGTGGATAACGATTAACAGGAAACTCTCTCACACCCTCTCACACTGGCGCGTCATGTCGGACGCCTCTCATACCTATCACTAATTATTGGGACACAGCAATTTATGTTATTACTATACTGTTCACTTACGATTATTAAGTATGATCCGTAAAAAAACAACGCATGTGCACTTGCAACTTCAAAAATCTACCTAAAAATGACAAAAGTGGGGAACTGTTGGAATAAATATTGTTTCACTTGAAATCTCTGTTCTGAAGAATTGACATTGTACTTGAAATTTTGGCATATTCTTTTAGAAATTGTCTCCTAGCTATTAAATAGATTATTTCATCCGTTTGCAACAAAATAGGCTATTTACATGACTTTTTCTTTCGATTGTCAAAAAAAACTTTCAATCATTATGAAGCTACCTGTCCACTTGCTTTTCCAAATAAAAATTGAAATGATGTAAAATTCTGACCTGAAGATGAACAGACCTTGCATCGCATTGAAATACTTTAGTTGTATTCAATACCAAATATACCAGTTGGTATTGTCTAATTTCATATAAAGACGTCAAATTTGATATATTTCAATGGTTTCAATGGGAATGTAGGGACAATTTTTTGATGATCTATTTTATAAATATGACGGCATATTGCATATAAAGAAAATTTAATTTCCCGCATTATCAGTCACAACGTTTTCATATTGAAAGTGGTTTATTTGTATGGAGTTTGTGCTATGGTGCAAAATATTTTCATTTAACTGGCAACACTGTGTCAATTAAAAAAAACGATAATACACCATGAGGACGATTTTCAAATTTTATTCCTTGGAAAATGGAGCCTCGATAGTTTGTGGCTGCAAAAGATTTCTAGTGAGATTTGTGTCACATTTTTTTTCCATATTTCACAAATACCCCAAAATGCATACGTCAGAATATACATTTTTATTGCAAGCTGTCAATCTTCAACTCCAAACTATTTTCTCATATATTCTCTTCTAAGTGAATGAAAATAACAGGTATAATACAGAGAGGACTGATATTAATTGATGATGAATTTTGAAAGTTTGTATTTCCTTCAATTACTAATCATGATGCAGAACTTTCTGCTTTCTCTGTGATGGTTCTAATAAGACTTCGTTAAGCAAAAATATGACTTTCAATTCATATTGGATTCGATACAACTCTAGAATATGAAAGCAAACATTTGAGGTGAAAGTAATAAGACATTTTGGATACCAGGATTTGCACGTTCAGAAGAACGATCTTGTTGTTAAACTTCAGCTTTTACAAATGTCGATACCGCTCAGGGCCTGAGTTACATAATTCTCAAATTCCATCCAATGATTGAAAATGTCAAACTGTTTCAATCCAATGATTTTCTGAAATTGATTCAAAAGAAGTTAGAGAGAAATCCAGAATTTTGTCACAATTCACTAATGAAACATATAATCTGGTTTTTCAGTCACATCCTTAAGGATTATGAAAGAAATATCATTACAGCCTTCAAAAAACATTGTGAGTGGGGGTAGATAAGATACAATATATCCACATGTATGAAGATTATGAGAGTGAATTATACAAATGCAATGATCATTCAATTCAACTTTGATCAGTTATATGAAGAAAACTTTTGTAAATAAATGAATAAATGTATTGAAATCAATTATGGAAACATCTGTTCATATTTCTTGTAACTTATGAATACTTCGTTCATTTTCAATAAACAGATGATCGTTTCACTTCGCTTACATAACCAAATTTTGTTGCAAGAGAATAGAAAATATGTCAAGAACAATGGAGCGATTTGAAGTAAAACATATTTCGAAACGTGAAACAATATTTCTTCTACAGTTCCAAAAGGGGGCATTGGTCTACAATTAAAGAATTTATCGTCGGCCCACAACCGACGTGATCTACGTCTGCATAAAAATTCGAGTTAAACTTAAAACATAACGATACAATCACAACTGTCAATCCTTTTCCATATAAAAGACTCAAGTTCCGAATAAAAATTCACTAAACACTAACAAACATATACAATAAACTAATAACATAACGGTTTTTATATAGTGCACATTTCTGAGGGTGCGCCCCAAAAATAAATGCGATATAAAAATGCAACAACATAACAAAGAAAACTAAGAAAGGTCTACCGAGCTCTGGTGAGCTGTAGTCGGCAAAACTCGTCAAGACGCAAGCCCGCCAGTTCGCGCCACAGCAATCCCAGATCCAGGTCCATGGGATTAGGATCGGGCGGAGTAGGTGGCGTGGGGGGAGCTTTTGCGACTGCCCGGGGGGCTGAGTGCTATGGCCACATCTGCAGTTGCCGTAAAACATTGCGTGTGTAGCAGAAGCCCAAAGGTTTGACAAAGTGCGTGTCCAAAGTCCGGCAGTGTGGGCAGGGGACCATGTGGCTGTAGTCGCTGAAGAAGTTCAGTCGTTGAGCTGGATGTAAGACGGGCTTGTAGCAGGAATTGCACTGCAATGAAGAAGTTATTCACAATTATACTGTACCATTCCCTGATATTACTTTACCGATGACATATTGAATGTAAGGCTAGTTTTAGAACGAAATATATTTTTGATTTAATTTACAGACAATATCATCTTGTTTATTTTATTATTGAAAATATGATGGAATTGAAATGAACTAGATCATTGAGAATCTGAAAGCTAATTTTCATATTCGAATATCACCAAAAATGCGACGAGGTGGACATACATGTTTGCATAATTTGCCTTCTGACAAAACAATAACCTAAAATCAATGTTCCAGTTTTTTTATCACTGACTTATTGCTTTTTTTGGCTCGGTATCGATTGGAAAATCTTTGTCCCAATGAATACAACAGATTTTCGCAAATACACAAGAAATTCCATTGTGTTAGGAGCCCTACTGATTTTCTTTCGATATTTCTATGGTGTAACTAGTCTTTCCACTATTGGAGGCAAGAAACAAACTGGACGTTTCTTTCCTTTCAGAGATGCAGATCAATATATCTTGCCTTTCATAGGTATACTCTTTCATTTTTGCATTGAGTTTGAACTTCAGTGCCTTGAAGATTCCTTTCTTTCTAGGCACCCTGTAAAGCTCAAATTGGAAGCCATAATTTGAGTTTCTCAGATTCCTGGTTGAAGATGACTTATCTTCCTCTTCGTAGCAGAATTTGGTCCTACCAATTGAACTGTATTTATCCAAGCATTTTCCATTGGAAATAGCATGTTTTTTGTTACGTCGATAGGTCAAATTTGCCCTGACCCATATCACAAAGGGTTCCCTGTTCCCTCGTTCATAATGATATCACATACTTTCAGAAGAGGTTACCATCATGTTGGAATCAGCCTAAGTAGCCGATGTACTTGACCCTATGGGCACAAAATAACTCAATTTCGATGAAATTTCTCCTTGTGAATTATATCAGCCTCAAATCTCTGCATTGATTCTTTTGACTGTTGAATTCAGGTGTCCTGTGGTGATATTCATTCTCACGAGTGTTCTAGACAGTTTTGTGAGATTCAGGTAGTTTTGCAACAACAAAACTATCAAAGTATCTATTCTCTTGCGCCAAGGTTGGTCCATCCAGTCATTTATGTTCAGACCACAGTTATGGTACCATTATTTTTCAATAGAAAGAAAATAAGTTCTCTGTTCTTTGCTGTGACGAGGAATTCATTCGTTCAATTTCTCATTCATTTCTGTCATCTTCAAGTGATGACAGAAAGGGAGAGTTGATTCATCTAGAACATTTTCTTTTGGCATGTGGACTTCCTAACTCAACTCATGTTGAAACTTTCTGGACTTTTTCTTGATCTGTTGAATGCTTTCATTCAAATAATGTAGGATATTTGAAAATTTTTTTGGAAATTTTAGCAGTTTCTTTGGAAGAATATTATGTTGAATGAGAAAAAATATAATTTGCCTGATACTGCAGAGGAAGAATCAGTAGCGCTTTTGATTTAGGTACAAAACTACATGAAATGATGTCAGTTTGAATTCTCAGGTGTTGACAGAAACTTGAAAGTGTATCAAATAAATGACACAAAGTTTTTGAAGGAGAAAAGAAAAGTAACTGAAAAAAATTATCATAGTTTTTTCTTGTGAATTATTGTGCTTTCAACCTGATGAGAACTCTTAAATGAACTTTAATGAACTTTTAATTATCTGCAAGAATAGATCACTATTGTGAATTCCATGAACTGAAGTTGCAGCATTAGGTAGACTTTCGAATTTGATCGAGACTGCTCGAAAAATTATGACGATTCGGATATAGACATATTGATAGAAAGAACACTCACCTTGATTCTCTCGGTACAGCAAGGCATCGCTGCGAATATGTCATAAGAGTACATTGTGCCAAGTACAAGGGATGATCCATCCCACTTCTGATTGCAAAATCTGCACATGATGGCCCGACCACTAACACCCTCCAAACAACTCATACAGACGACATAGTACGCACTGTGGTCATAATATGTTATTTGGTACTGTTATTTGGTAGAATTTATGACATTTACCGTTCCTACTTTTACAACTCGTTAGCTACCTGATATTTGTTGGAAATGGAAAACGAGAGCTTCTCAAATACTGAAAAATTTGATATGTCATGTTACATTTTGTGCCAAAGAAATTATGTTGATGCTGAACGTTAAGTATCCAGAGAGGCGACAACCTGGTGAATCGATATTTAGACGTTTCTCAATTTAAAAGTATACGGATCATTTTGAAATCCTGTGGTTTCCCGACAAAAGCAATCTGATGACGAAAGTCAACGTGATGTGTTACATGTCGTTGTTGAATATACTGAGATATTCATTTGCACCATTGAGCATAATACCGGAGTAGCTAAATCCATCGCTCACTTCATTTTAAGAAAAAATAAATATTATCCATATAAATTTAGGATTTCTCATGGACTCAGACCAGGTGACGATATGTCAGGCGAACACTTTTGTGAATGGTATACTAGAAAATGCCAAGACGATGGAAATTTCCCTTTCAAAATAATTTGGTCTGATGAAACTAAGATCACCAACAATGACATTTTTAATAGGCGGAATGTTCATTATTGGTCACAAGAAAATCCGGGTGTACACAAAGTATCCAGACATCAACATCGATTCGATTTTAACATGTGGATTGGGATTCTCGGTACAAATGTAATTGGGCCTTTTATCTACCAAAACAATTCAACAAAAGAGGTGTACATAAATTTGTTAGTGAATGATTTGGAAGACGCTCTAGATAATTCGCCTTTAGCGGTTACTCACAGCTGCTGGTTCCAACAAGATAGTGCTCCAGCACATAACGCTAGAAATGTTTGTGATCATTTGAACCGTCGCTTCCCAAGACAGTGAATTGGTACTCACAGTGATACATCCTGGCCTGCAAGGTCCCCTGACCTAACCCCACTAGATTTTTTGTTGGGGGATATATCAAGAATCAAATTTACTCTCATAGTTTTCAAATTGAAGGAGATTTGCTGGGATTGGTTACTGTATCCTTTAACAATATTGTTCCGAATATGTCAACTCAAGTTATAAATTCGTCTGTGGGACGAGCCTACTTGTGCTTAGAAAATAACGGCATATTATTTGAACACTTCTCATAAGTTTCTGTGTATTTCCTATAATACATATTAGTTACTTCTTATTACATTACCATTACATTTTATAAACTAAACTTTTGGTATTGCGACTCATCTTTGTATTCAACAACGCAAAAATTCCGGCAAGTGGTGAGTTGATTATTTATTATCAATCAATTCACTTAATGTATCGAAATATGACATTTTTTCCAGCGCGGACTAACTATCTGAAATTGAAGGAAAACAAGTTAAGTAATCACTTTCATTTCAGGCGAGAAATGGTCATGAAATCATGTTGTGTGTATGTTGCTATATTCACAATGAAAAATGTAGTCGTATTTGATGATGTTTTCTAAAAGACGAAACGACGCAGAAAAATTCTGCTTACATCATCGTGTAGTCCTTGAAAAGTGCCCATGACAAAGTGCTATTTGTTTTACATGTCCTTCAGAAATGAAGCTGGAAGAAAATAAAAACGAAATTCTCAAATTTCGGTTTTTCTCGGATATCACCGAAACAACTCGAAATATTGAAACTTTCTGAATGCTATATTATTAGGCACATAAATGCGCTGCTTTTTTCTAATTCAAACGACCCCATATCATATCACGTTTACGATATCCCCATGCTGTTCATTCTTATCTTGGACACAGTGTATTCTTCTTTTACACCATTCGTTAGTGACTTACCTCTATACAAGTTTTGGCGTGCTGTCTTGGGCTAAGGAAAAATGTTCCATCAACTAAGGGGTATCTGTCGAACACTAGCAATTGGTCCTCGCATAGGACACACTGGACTTTTGAACGGCCTTGGGAGGCGAGGGTGGAGAGAATGAAGCAACGGGTATCGTCGTTTCCGTGGTTGCCTTCATCTTCGGTCTGAAACAAAAACAAACATCTGTTAGTGAGAACATTCCAGAAAAATGGTAACGTGGCAACATGATTGGTCCAATTTATGAAGAAGTGTTGATACACATGGGCTAAAGAGTCCCGGGCTTGAGAATGAAAACGCGTTTTTATTTTGTTTCAATTGGCGTTATTCATCAACGTAAACTCAAGAGCCATACAATCATTCCAGAGCCACTCTCATTTCAATACAACTTTTGTAAAACAATTTACTTTTTTGACTCAAAATAGGCCTCAAATTTAGTAATAACCTTCTCATGTGAGCGGAATTTTTTACCGGTAAGCATTTTTCATGGTTTCCGAATAGCCAATAGTCGCTGGGAGCCAAATCTGGCGAATACGGTGGAAGTGGGAGCAAATCAAATTTCAGTTCATGTAGTTCTGCCATTGTTTTGATTGACTTGTGACTTGTGTGTTTTCTACATGATTCTTCGTCTCGGAACAGAAACCATGCGAAGGAAAATTGGTGAAGGGGAATGACCACATTTTATGATGTTCGCGGATACATTTGAAACAAATCATTTGGTGGTTCACTATAAATGAAGACTTCTAGAGAAGACCAAAGGTATATTGTTTTTTTGAAGGTGATTGATAATGTTTCATGAAGAATTTCACTAGTTCGGACCATTGTCTACATTGTTTTTCCACCTGAGGGTTGTCAAAGGCTTCTGGCGGTTCTCCTACCTGCGATGGTTCATTATCAATCTGTGGTTGTCTTGGAGGGTTGTTTTTAATTATTGTTTTCCAAATCCTTGGGATGTTTAGTGAGTCATCCCTTTTGTTGATGAGGCCTTGCTTTTCGATTTCGATAGCTTCCCTGAATTGTCGAATTCTTGGGTTTTGCACCTGTGCTATCGTTTTGTGCGGTTTGTAGGTTGTCCGGATGTTTTTACGTCTTAGTATCCTCCCGATTTTGTCGGTCACACCTTTGACATAAGATAGTGTCACACATTGTCTGTCGTGTGGAGAGTCTTCTATCGATCTAGTGGATGTTTTTTTGGTTCTTCTTTGTCTGTCGATGGCCTTTTGAATGATCTTTGGTCCGTAGCCATTTTGTCGCAGAGCCTTTGTTGTCTTCCTCAATTCTGTTGCCCTGTTTGTTGGTTCTGTTAGGCGGAAACTGCGGGATATTAACGTGTTGGCTACGGATTGTAGCTGGGTAGGGTGGTGGTGTGATGCTGATGCGCGAGAACAATATATGTTGTCCAACAATGTATTCAGCCAAGCCAGTGTAGAAATACGCAACATATGGAAACCCATCATCAAACGAAAAATGGCAAACTTCCGCCAAAACGGTCATCTCCCACGGAACCAGTGAAGCGGAAAATGGAAAGCGGGGATGAGTGAAAGTACTCGAACGACCGATAAATAGCCATCTCTCGGAGGAATCAGTCCAGTCATCACCCGAAGACGATTGTAGATACTAACAATCGAAACGTCGTGAACTTACGTGACTTGGAATCTCTCCACTTTTTATTTTCATTTTCTTTTTTTTCATTTCTTCATTTTTATTTATTCAATTGTTCTATTTTCACTTGTATTTTATTTCACTATTATCTCATTTCAGGTTTATTTTGCCTAATATAATTGTCATTTTCAGCTATTCATTTTTAATTCCTCTTTTTTAGTTGTTTCAGGGATTTCAAATCATTTCATATAGTAAACAATGTATATTGTTTTTTGTTCTCAGTCAGAGGTATCAACGAAGTTCCAGGATTTCAAATCTGAATGGTAGAGTACATTATCAATGAGTTAACAAAGATCCAGTAACGTTGATAGATTAGAAACTGATTAGAGAGCGTTCCTCAGCTAAAATAATCAGATAAAAAAACGACTGAGGAAAACAATTATAAAGGTTGAACTGGGACGATTTGACAGGTTTTCACATCAATATAGAAAAAATAATTGAATGAGTCAGTACAAATCAAAGGGGCTAATACCAGTCTTTGGAGAACCCAAATAGATAACGTATTCAAGCAGAACGGCTCTTCCATGAAACTGGACAATTGTTCCAATGAGCTTCCTAACCTCAATAACTTCCACCTACAATATTGTGTTTGTATAAGCTATCGTTTTCTTAGGTATTCATTACAGGACCGATCCTGTGCAAACTTGTCGAACCTCCTTGCTCGCTACCGTGTTAGTTCTGATAAAATCCGGTACAATACAACCAGAAGGGTAACATCTATCCGCCCCAGGAGTCGGTTGTTTACTCTCGGAGGGTTATTACGTCCGGTCCCAGCCACCTTATTAAATGTTCGCCGGATATTATCCTTCAGATTCTCCAATCGGAAAATGATCAAAGTTGTCATTTTAAACGTCCTTTCGCTGGTATTGATGTGTTTTACAGCGATTCCAGAAGAGTCGCTAAACGTTTATCTGCGGAACATCGGGGAAATGACGTCATTCGATGTTGTCGTTGTCGGTAATGTCGGGAAATATTGAAGTGAACTCTCGAGTTCATGAGATGACTCTGTCAATTTTTATGGATATGGATCTACTTAGATCTTCGGAGGCTGATAAATATCGTTTGTGAGAGAGAAGTCAACGTCAACTGGATAGAGAAAATTCTCTTCGATTTAGTTTAACGAATTTTAATAACAAATTGTTTTTTTGAAGGTGATTGACAATGTTTCATGATGAATTTCACTAGTTCGGACTTCCATTGTCTACTATATAAAATGATTTGAAATCCCTGAAACACCCTTACAACCATGAGGTAAACCAAATAAATTACTGGCTAAGTGTCTTTTTGGTAGTACAAAACATAAGGTTAATTTTAATATTGTAACTTTTTCAGTGCTTGTGAAAAAAATTGTTATACAAATTTTATGTACCCCCTTTAAGGGGCTGTATCTTAACAAGGGGCGACTACAATGGAGTTTATTTATATGACAGATCCTATCTTTTTTTCGATAAGAAATCACCTCCTTGAATGTTTTAAATTCATTCAGTTATACCCTGTATACATAGTAACCATCCTTATTTTACTATTCAAAGATTTCCGAAAGCACTCAACAGTCTAGTGTCAAGTACGTTTTTTCAAATGAAATTTAATAGCTTTTTTAACCAATATATTTTCATCATAATTTCCACAGCTTCCTTCACAAGTTCTAGACTTTCTAGGACTCGTGAAAGGATTTGATTTTTTTTTAAAGTGTTGTGACAAAAATCAGTGGGATAAAAAACGAATGAGTATTGGATTTTCAATGACAACATTACTTGCAACCTTGAGAGTCTGCAACATCGAAGAAAGGTTGGAGATTTTTCTCTCTTCTATAGATACTTTCACCGGAGTTGTTCAAGTGACTGGACACATTTGATTTCACCGAGAGCTGTACATATTTCTGGATGAATGCATGTTCTACTTAACTTTATGAAAAATGTAATTCAATTGCTTCATTTCTTCCTTCGAAACTTCTCCATATTTTTTATATGACGATGGAGAAGCAGAAAGCAAAAAACTTTTTTTCTCAGACTTCATGTTCCATGTTTACGCTTAATTATGTATCAAGTTTGTAGGACGAAATGTTTGGGTATTTTCCCTGTATACCTACCTTTTTTTTTGTAATATTGTTCGTGTCATACTTTGTAGCAGAAATACAATTGATATTCCTATAGGCATATTTACATTTTCATTAGTTCGGACTTCCATTATTCAAAATTATATAAAATGATTTGAAATCCCTAAAAAAACCAATTCAAATTAAAAATAAAAACATAGCTGAAAATAACAATTATATCAAGCAGAAAAAACTTTAAAATGATATTAGAGTGAAATAAAATAGAAGTGAAAAATAAACAAATAAACAAATGACCATTTTGCGGGAGTTGGTCATTTTTCGCTTGATTAAGGGTTTCCATATGTAGCGTATTTCTACGCTATCTTGGCTGAACACAATGTTGGACAACATGTATGCGGCTTCTTTGAATTTCCTCCTTAACTAGTGTTCTCAGCTTGGGACCATTCGATATTATGTTGATGGGTCCAAACATGCTTTTTTTAATTTTTGATTTGTATTGGTTCTATTAGAAATATCAGGTCATTTCATACAGTGCTAGTCCCCTACCCCCCCTCGTATCTTTGGAACGGGTATACTTATAATAATGGAATTTGGAGGGTGGAAATAAACGGATGTAGGCTTCTTAACTGGTCATAACAGGTGAAGCAATAGTCATAAATGACGTCACAAGGCCACTGTGACCAAAAATTTTAAATGGGACCCTATGGCAAGTGACAGCTCGTTTGAAAGGTATTGAAAATACCTATTCAGTCATACCAATTTTGTTTGGGTTTCGGCTGATTTTGATTGATAAATTGAAGAAATACGAAAATTATTGNGACTGAATAGGTATTTTCAATACCTTTCAAACGAGCTGTCACTTGCCATAGGGTCCCATTTAAAATTTTTGGTCACAGTGGCCTTGTGACGTCATTTATGACTATTGCGTCACCTGTTATGACCAGTTAAGAAGCCTACATCCGTTTATTTCCACACTCCAAATTTCATTATTATAAGTATACCCGTTCAAAAGATACGAGGTGGGGAGGGGACTTTTGACTAGCACTGTATAATATTAGACAATGGAAGTCCGAACTAATGAAATTCATTATGAAACATTGTCAATCACCTTCAAACAAACATTTATATTTACTACTTCATAAACTGTTCCTGCCTATGAAATATTTTCTCTTGCGTATAAATTCTAGTAACGGCACTGTCCTGAGAATCCGCTCATCTTGAAATTGTTAGAATCCTTGATACGTATCTTTTTAATCACGGCCCGAGTCGCAAGGTTGTAATATCTCCGAGATTTATGATATTCTAAAGGAGACTTTCTGTCATCGTATAACGATCGTTTAAGGACTCGTAATAAGCTTATAAGAGGTATTTATTAGAGATGCTTCATATGCTTTTTTGGTCTGTCTGGAAAAAGTACTTTCGTCTTCGCAGACGCTAGAGAGTTTCATTAGATGAAGCAACTTATAAAATATTGAATACAGAACAAATTCGCACTGTCTAGAAATATTCTCGTATAGCCCTGACTTGATTAAAGAAAGTTTTTAGTATTCCAATGGATGCATAAGAAGAAACAAAGATTTTTACAAATTTACGGAGAGGGATAACTTTTAGAAACAAATGCGTCTTCATTATTTTTTGTGATTTAATTATCTGTAGTGTTACCTCTAAATTTCATCAATAAATTTTAATTTTCCAACGAAAACTCTGTTATTCAGCCATATCTTGTGAACAAACAGCATTTGTTGCTATTGAGTTTGAGAATATCAAGAATAGTCACAACTAGATGTCAGTTTCATCGCTGTCAATTTTATCGATTTTTTTCTATCAATCCATTAAAAGGAGCGTCAAAAATCAATTGGATAAGTCAGTCTAAAATACAAGTATAAAACAGACTCATTAAAAAATAATAGGAGGTATTGAAACAATCAAGTGAGTGAACAAAGCTGCATTGTTGAAAAATAATACAAAACATTTTTTACTAATGTAGGTCGAATACTTGTTCTTTGGCTACAATTTTGACGTAAAACGAGTTTTGTGTATGTGCAATTATTTCTCATGCAGGTATTATATTCATGAAAAGATTGGTTTTGTTTGAAAACTTCTTTACTGTTCTGGATGTAGAACAGAACTTTCAGAATGTAGAGACCTGGTAGAGGCAAAATTTTAAATATTTAAATAATAACATCACAATGATGTTCGTGATCCGTTTGCAATGGTTTCCCCAAACAATAATCTCATAGTTCATTCTTGATTGTATCTGCCCCTGGTAATACAAAAGTAGACCAGAGTTGTCTAGAATTCTTTTCAGATGACACTACTTATTGAGTATTTTAATGAGATCATCGCAGTGCTGACGAAAATGGGGATTGCTGTCTAGAAAAAGTCCTAAAAATTTTTTGTTGTCAACTCTTTCTAGCTCAAAACCGGATATTCCAATATTAATGTCTATCATGCTGATGTTCTGGGCAGCATGAAAAGCTACTGCTTTCGTTTTGGAGGCATTAAAAAATGATGAATTTTCACTAAACCAAATTTGCAAGCTTTCAAGATAGGAATTTATAGTTTGTCACCATACAAATAAGTGAGTGACTTTTGCAAAACAGATGGCAAATCATTTATATATTGAACAAAAAAGGTTGGCCCCAAAATTGATCCTTGAGAAACACCTATGTCATACTGAGAAGAAAGTANCTGCACTGACTTCTATAACTGTTCTTTCGTTATTCGCACCATTGAATAACTTTTCTTTGCTTTTTTATCTATAATTAGTGAAGAAATCATTCGAGAAACCCTTGAACATTGACAAATGTTCAAAAACTTCATGATTTCATGGAGCTTGTTGTTTGTCTGTAACAGATTTGCAAATTTGTTATGAATCTATCGGACAATTATCAACGTATCAGTCACTATCAGTCTTCCTCAAATCCAAGTAAATTGTGAGTTAAAACACATCGTGTTAACTATACCGTACAGTTAACTTTATAAAATGGAAATTCCTCAAAGAAACGTTTCTGATCAGTTGATTAGACACAGCCTTTCTAGTGGTCAGCAAAAACTCCGATTCAGCAATGCATTCGTGACAAACAAGGGTATTTGACAACTTTTTACTGAAAATCTAAAACAACGGAAAATACCCCTCAGTTCTCTCTCTCTGAAAAATTTGGTCAGCTGAATGGAAAATTTTAAATTTCTTTGTTTTTCATGTTCTTTTTTTGAATTCAACGAAGTGTTACATTTTCTATTCAATTTCAGGAGACCGTTCAACAAGCTAGTCGTGTATTTGATGTGTTCAAAACTAGTATCAGAAGGATCGTTTTCCAGTGTTCAAAAATTAATTTAATACAAATTTCCATCATAAGCAGATAGTGGAATGGATGTTTCCAAAAGAGAATGAAAGAAAACTCATGAGAAGGTGTTATCGTGGTACACGTATATATAATACATACCACTTGATCCTCTCAATACGTATTATAATTTTCTTTTATTCAATACAAACATATTCATAATACAATCATGAATTGATTTGCTGATTCACATGAAAATATATTGAAATCTGTTGAAAATATTCAAAATTATGAATCAAACAGGTGGAAAGCAAATGGGATTGATGGACACAGAAAAATTATACTAGTAAAACATATGAAGTATAGCACAGAATTGTCAACTATGTCAAATCATGGAAAATTGATAATGTTGCCAAAACGTAGCTACAGATGTAATAAGAGACACCTAAGTTGGAAGTATGCCTACCAACGAGGGAAACAATCCTATCACCTGCTATGAAATCGAAATTTATTTTTGGATAATAATGAATTCAACGAAGTGTTACATTTTCTATTCAATTTCAGGAGACCGTTCAACAAGCTAGTCGTGTATTTGATGTGTTCAAAACTAGTATCAGAAGAATCGTTTTCCAGTGTTCAAAAATCAGTTTCATAGCAGTTGATAGAAGTTTTACTGTCACTGGTAGGCATACTCTCACGGTAGGTGTCTCTCATTACATTCGTACCTCCGTTTGACATATAACTCATTTTCAATTCTGTGCCATACTTCAAATGTCTCTAGTATCTCTGTTATATGTTCATCAAGCACATGTGCTTTTCATCTGTTTAATTCATTGCTTTAAATATTTTAGACAAATTTCAATATCTTTTCCACCAACCTAACTAACAATTAGTTGTGCTTCAGTATAATAATTTTTGTAGCTTTCTTCCTGAATATAGTGATGATACCGAGACTTGAGAAATCTGCAATCTATAGAAATTGTCACTTTGAAAAAGTTCCCATACTGTAATTCGATACTGATTTTTTCATTAGTTTCGAACCATCTGACATATAGAAACTTTTCATAAAAACTCAATGAACAACTCAAGTTTCATTCCAAGAATTCCTTCAGATGTAGTTTAAATTTCCCAAATTCTTACAATTTTCATAAAAAATCTTATTTATTCCTCACATCATTGTAATAGTTCGAAGATTGAAATATAAGCTTTCTGTTACAATCAAGTGTGAATGAATAAATATAAAATCAGTTTGAAATTTCGCGCAAAGTGCCAAAATATTTTCATTGAATAATAAATTTGGTATGATGAAAAGTGCTTCTTTTATAGAATATTCAAGATAGGTCGCCCCATCAACATTTGTTTACTTACTGGCAATTCATTGATATCCTCTCATTTATATTTTTCCATTAAAACATCCATACAGACTCCGAGAAAGCCTCCTTAAAAACAATTGAGTGAAACATTTATTAATCTGTATATTAAAAAAAATGCTGATGAGAATATCATCAAAATAAATTCGCTTTCAGTTCATGATACTGTGAACCTCAATGTTTGATTAAACTGACTGTTTTATCTTTCTAGGAATCATAAATGCTAGTACAATCTCTCGAGGGATTATTTGTTATTCCACCTCAACCTTTCAATTCAACGAGAAGTGTACCTTTCAAAAGTTTATTTTCGTTAACAGAGGGTATTATAATAATTTCTCACGAGAACGAACCGAAGTGTCTCCAACTTATTCACATCTCTTAGCAAGTTTTTGTCCATTAGCTAATGTACTTTTTTGCGATATTGATTTAAAGTTGTCAACAAGCTTGAGCTTTTTTAATCTTTTGAAGCGCCTCTTCAGACATTCCAAGAAGTTATTTGATCACAGATTCAAGTGTTCTTACGTCCGACTCCTCGAGAGAATAATGTCTTTAAGGATGATTTTCATTTTGATTACTCTGTCGTTCCGTTTCAATAATTTTGGAAAGTTATATTCGATATGGAGTCAGTAAACAATATGTTAATGTGGATGTTTTTGACAATTTTCGATCTTTTATTATTACTTAATTCCGTGAACATATGAAGTGTATGCTCGAGATTCGATAAAGTCGATGAAGACCGTTTTTGCCTGGTCCTAATAGTCGAGGTTCTACCGGTGAGAAAGTTATCGAAATTCATGCCACAAGCTCTCTAAGGCCTCCTCAATTTTCTCGGGAGAACTAATTGCCATACTCAAAGCATTAGAATATACAAGGTCCCTCAACAATGGAAAAACAGTTATCATTACAGATTATCTTAGAGCAATGACCGCAATATCTCAAATCTATCCCTCACATCCGATCCTTATCCTTATTAAAAAAGAGCTCCATCATCTTCAACAACAGAATAAAACGACTCACTTCGTATGGGTACCATCACACATGGGTATAAAGGGAAACGAAATAGCCGGTCGATAAGCTAGAGATGCAACGGATACTGATGAACTCCACACAATAACCAGAACTGCCAAATCTGACCTCAAACAAATATTCAAAGAGATGATTATCAATGCATGGTAAGCTGAATGGAACCTCTCCAAATCGAAATTGGCCGAAGCGAAAAAGACCGTACTCCCTCGAAAAATATATTCTCTGAAAAGAAAATAACAAACCATAATCACTAGACTACGTCTTGGACACACCCGCATCACACACTCCCACCTGATCGATCAAACCCAAGAACCAACCTGCGAAATATAGTGGAACATATTTTAATCGAGTGCGAAGCTTACAATCGACATCGAAAACTACATGGATTTCTTTCAACTCTTGCCGAACTTCTGAAGGAAGGTTGCAATACCTTCCAGCTCATAGATTACCTAACTGATATTGGCTTATTCAATGAAATTTAGATTATTTCAGATTAACTGTATGTATTTTTTCACATGTTTATATTTACTTTTATATTTACACAACTAATCACAACTGGACTAGATCAGAATAGATTGTCTGGGAGCTAGCCTATGGCCTGATTCAGTGCGACCTGTTGAGATCTATTGTGATGCTCCTTGATTGTTGGCGCTCATTGTCTAGCTTGCTCTCTTTGATGAGACTTCATAGCCTTGACACTGACCCCTTGATATAGCTGGCAACCTCTGATTTCTCTTCCCCGCATTTTGCGTGTCTCAGCTTTGCTATCGCTTCGCATTCATAGAAAACAAGCAGTGCGATTTCTTCCTCTTTTTGACAGAACCTGCATTGGGTTTCTTCTATCAGACCCATGTTGTTCATATCCTGGGTCGGCTATGCCCGGTTAGTAGACTCACCACTACCCTTAAAACCTTACTGTTGTGGTTTAGCAGGTCTTCCGTGAATCAGGGCGATGGTTTCTCTATGAACTCTTTCACCAGCCTCATTTCTGGGAGCGTATTCCACCAATCTATCGATTCGGCTTGTATCCATGAATTCATACATGCTTCCGCTACCCCGCGGAAGGATTCTGGGCCGATCATAGCCTTGGATGCCCTTTCACGGGCTAGAACATCGGCCTCCTCATTGCTGACACCATACAGTAACTATAGCCTTTTATAGTGGGTGTTTGCCTTGGGAAGTGCCTAGGTGGCTCATCGGTATCCAACCACTGTCCTGAACGTCTTCTGTTGACGAAGAGTAGTCACTTTTCATCAAATGATCCGATTCAAAAAAGAATCGTTTTGGTAGCGCAAAAGCAAAAAAGAACGAATCGTGAAACGTGACAATTTCTGTCGATTGCTCAAATCGTCCCTTTTCGTTTTGTTCATACACACCCTTTCTGCAATCTTCATAAATAATATATTTTATCACTTTTCATTCAGTCCAGTAATCTTCTTGTTACCAAACTTGTCACCAAACTGTTACAATCAAGTTCTGATATCTCAAATTCACTTGTAAATGCCAATGAAACTGAAGACAAAGCAGAATACTGATTCACATCCAATAAACTGAAAATTAACAGGCAAAAATCTCAGAAAATAACGATATCTTCTAATACCAAGGTAACATCTGAAGCTCAAGTCAAATTATCAAGTAAAATTATTGATGATTTATTTACCTTCGATGGGAGTCACATATTGATCATCTCTTTGAAAAAACTCTCGATGCAGTTGTTTCTACTTCGCCGGTTGAAAAAAACATTAAATCATAAAACACTCCTCACTTCGTATCATTCCCTCTTTCACTGCTACATTTCATTAGGGACACTCCTTTGGGAAGGATCTACTTACGCGATCAAAGCTTTTCGCAAGGAGGAAAAATCCATCAGAATTATAGCTGGAGCTAAATTCGACGCGCACTGTTAACCAGAAAATTGGAAATAATGTCTTTGCCCTGTATGGTAATTTTTCAATCACTGTTTGAAATACATATAAACTACTTTACTAATCACTGAGATAATCATAATTATGAAACTAGAAATGCGGTACAACTCAGACAGACAAGATTTAGATTTGAAATGTCATTATGAAATTCTTTGGATGTTAAATTATTCAACAAACTTTCATATGATGTGACTCAATTGAATTTCAATTTGTTCAAAAGTAATATTAAAAAGAGTACCTTATACGAAATTGTCTTTATTCTGTACTTGATTTCATGCAAAGTACATATTCAGACTATAAATAGGCGGATGATATGCTTATTTTTCTACATATATTCAATAATTTTTTCAATAATTCTCTTCTTTATTTTTCATCTATCTTGTAAATCATTTTCAAATTTGAATATAATGCTGCTTTATATTTTTCACTCTATTTGAACACTGATTTGTACCAACTGTTTATTACTTGTCACAAATGTTCATTCTATCTACCTATCAGGGGGTACCCACTTTAAGAGCTTTTTGACCGTTTCAAGACATTTCAAACCATCAAAAATCGCATGAGACTTAACTCTCAGTTCTTTCACTATCCCATGCATCGTTTATGATGGGTCAGTATCCAACAGGGTTCTCAAATCTGATTTTTTTTGTAACTTGATAATGATAATAGTGTCATAAGCATAAGCATAAGCATCAGATCGGCTTTTAATCAAAAAAGAACACCCTTGATGCATTTTTTTTTGTTATATGACGTTTATGGAAACATTTATAAAAAAAGAGTCATCAGTAGCAGTGTTCTGTGACTTTGATAAAGCCTTTGACTGTGTAGATCATGGAATACTGCTAAAAAACTATATCACTATGGCATCCGTGGAATTACTCATAAATGTTCCAAAAATTATCTCAGAGGAAGAAGTTAGACTGTGAAAACCTCATCCTCCTCATCAGAAGGCGAAATAGAAAAAGGCATACCACAAGGTTCAATACTGGGACTGATACTTTTCCTGATATACATAAACGATTTAGCATCTATCCATATAGAAGGAAAATTTAACCTATTCGCCGATGACACCACAATATTATTATTATGGCGTGATAAAACTTCATGTAATCTCCACTAGATTGTAAGTGCAGTTATAAAAAAAAATAAAATAGTGATGCGACTCTAATCTGCTGTCTTTCAATGTTTCCAAAACAAATTTAATATCATTTGGCTGCTTTATTGACAGCATTCCTTTACCAACACAGGACGCGGACAGGATAATTGAAAACAAACCTAGTACTGAATTTTTGGGGGTAATAATTAACAATAAAGTCAAATTCGCCGATCACATTGTAACCCCCAATAAGAAGCTTGCTTCAGGGTGTTTTGCAATGAGAATAACTTATAGGTATCTTGATTTTCCTGCCGCTAAATCGATTCATTTCCCACTTGTTGAGTCGCATTCAAGGTATGGAAATCTCTTCTGGGGAGTATGTTGCAAAACTCAAATGCAGACGGTGTTCATCATTCAAAAAAGGGCTATAAGATTCATGTGCAATGCCAAAAGTTGAAACTCCTGCAAACCCCTATTTGAATTACATAAAATCTTGACAGTTTTCATAATCTTCATTTGAGAAACATCTTTAATTAACAATCATAAATTGATATTTAGTGGTTACTTCAATTAGTTTGCCCTTATCTATCTATCTAACGGCCTAAGATTACCCATACCAGCCTCTACTCTAGTCAAAGACTAGATATTTGATCATTTACCTGACCGTATTAAAATTTTAGAGGATAACTGTGTATTTCAAAAATCAGTAAAAAACTTATTACAGTTTACAAGTGTTTTATAAAGAGAGCTTTCTCTAATTTATTTTATCAAATGTATCTTTAATTAAACAAAGTATGGTGTACTGCATTTGAACATTTGAAACTTTTTTGATATTATTTTACTGTATGATATCTTCAATCAATTTTATATGTTTCTGTTCTGTTTCTGTTTTTCTGTTTTTTCCGTTAACCAGCTGTCGCACCCCTATGAACGACAATCCTCAGAAGTCGAAACTTGTGCGAGCTAAGGATAAACGAGGTCTTACCTTTCAACGTGTGATTCCTAATTTGTGTTTGACTATTTCAATATCATTTGTACCCTATATATGTGTATATTTTTTCCAAGGACGAATCTCTTCGAAAAAATACTTTCTAGGCTTTTTAGTTCTTATCTGGGATGCTTCAATTCATTCTTTCAACAATTAAAACTTTCCATCAAATTTCTCAGTTGACAGAATATGAACCGAAGGCAACTATTTAAATAGCAATAGAAATTATTATAAGTTGAATAATGAGAAAAAAATAATGAGTTAGACGACAATATTTCAGTCCCACGAAAATAGAAAGAGACATGCTCGAAACCACCCAACAGATATAACAAAAAGAGACACCTGATGATGGAGCACGTGAAAAAAAACGAACAGAAAAAACACAATACCGCTGTTTAATCACGAACACAATTACGAGATCCGTAAAACAAACACGAATCCATTCCAACGCCATCGCGATGCATAATCTTCCCTGGAAATCGGTAGACAAACGTCGGGAAAACAAAAAGCAACGGGTCGTTGACGCGCTTTCGTTTAAAAAATTAGACCCGAAAGACCGTAATCGTCTTATTTGCTGCTTCGTGAATAATGAACCGTTTCCTTTTGTCCATTATTTTACGCCACAAACAAATCGAAGATGTGGTGAACAGTGGCGTAACCTTGACAGGAAAAATGGACAAGGATGTGAGAAAGAAAAAAAATAATGTGCTAGAAAATACAGGTGATTGAAATTCTAGATGACAAGAAATTTTCAATGTTTCACAAAGATCGCTACAGATATTTTTTGGAATAAAATAATTCTCAAAATCACCTCTGAAGTGTCAAGCTCTTGACTGGTAATATATTGTTTTCAGGACTCACGTTTATTATCGAAAAATATTAGATTAGAATCACGTTTTTTGTCAGCTGATAATGAGTCTGAATTCCAAAGTTGTCGATCCATTTTATTTTCACAGACAAGCAAAGTAAAGCAAAATTTAAAAAAATGCACCATTTCAGAAACTCACAACTATTGATAGAAACTTGTTGAGAGGATAGGCACAAAAATTTCAATATACTTGTGATACACACAGAAATACATTTTTTGTGACGTATCGTAAATTAGTCATTCAATACTTCTCAATTTTTTTTCAACCCCCTCCCCTTAGCATCAAACCAAAGTTCATTTATAGGAATCAATTGTTCGAAGTTGGATTTAGTACATGAAGTTCTTAAGGGTACGTAAAATGGAAATATTTTTTAAAATTTTTCCGTGTTGTCATCTATTTTTTTTAGGTACTAGGTACCAGATTCCAGTTTTGAAAACTATTAATATATGAAAGAAGATATTAACCTGATAATATTTAAACATGAGATGATGTATAAGAAGAGAAAATGTTAGAAAAACAGGACTTGATGTGTGAAAAGCAGAGAAAAAAAAATGCTATAACAACCATGAACTTTTGAATTGACAGTTCGGATTTCACACTATTGATTTGTAAAAGCTATCAGATATCACACGAAATCGACATGATTTTGATCTCAAAATGATTTCAATATCAGAAAAGTGCTCAAGCTCAGTAATGATATTGATTAATGTGTATTGAGATTTTTCATTGGAATATAACGTTATTTCACTACTTTAACCAATGTAACACGTTCCACCACAGTGAAATCCTAAAAAGTCTAGAACGCGGAGTCTCATCATTTGCCTCGACTTATGAAAGATGGATGTATATGTAGTGCATGCATGAACATCAATCTAGATTATGAAAGTCTCGTGGTAGTTTTTCTTCATTTTCTTCATACTGCATTCAAAACATGGGTTGCTAGAATAACAAATACATCACTCTGACTCCATTCACAGCTTGTCATATTTCCAAATGAGAAGAGACAACCAATAACTCACTTTCAGCATTCATCTTGGGCAATAATTCAAAATACTATTGGAATAGAAATATATATGAATATGTACATGAATATGCATGATAGTATGATGAATCTAGAGGTGAAAACAATTCAGGATACCTCAAAGTTTCTCATCAGGGCCTGTTTTGAATTACTTCCACACTACAAATGGAAAATTTATCAGTTCCTTTAACTACTTCCTCAAAAGAAGTGTTTGAATTGAAAATTATAAATCATTCTGTTTGTTGTTATTTTGGTGAATATACCAAAAATGCACTCGTTTTATAAATTTTTGCCGACTTGTTTAAGAGAATGTTCAATTTCATGAAGGAACATTTGTATCTGACAGATTCAAATTGACAAAATTTCAGAGTGAAAAAAAAATCTGAAAGATTGAAATTGAAATCTGAGAAATGATGAGTGCTACATGAACATCGTTCAGGAATTGTTGAATGACGACAACGGCGATTCAGTCCCAATCGTCCCAATGGAAGAGCTCAGAAGAGCCAAGACCCAAAGAACACGCCAAATTCGATCAAATGTCAAGGTTTTGCTCACTGTTTCTTCCGATTATCGTGGCGTAGTTAATGTAGCAGAATGCAACAGGCTGTTGGTTGACACTCTTAAGTCACAGCATTCTGGAAATGACCTCTGACTTTATGCCTTCAACTGTCAACTACGAACTGCCTTATAAAAAACCGCTCCAGGAGAAGCAAATATTAAGAGCAGATAGTTGTTGATTCACAGATGGTTCAAAAACACCTTCCTGTTCTGGTGCAGGTGTTTTCATTCGCAGACCCAAGACAGAGATATCAACCTGCCTAGAAACTTAAGCAATTGTATTGAAATCTGTTTTAAAATCTGTTTTTCCGTTAATCAGCGAAGAGATTGGAAGAATCCAACTTCATACACAAGTCAATGAAAATATTCTCGGACAGTCAAGAGGCGATGGGAGCTCTCAGCTCCAAAAACGACTCTCCTACAAAAAAAAGATTGGTGTTGGGAAAAAACGTCAGTAATATTCATCACTTCACCAAAGGTTCCAAACAGTGCATCACAAGTACAACAGCACTGCTGAAAATACCTGATTCTATAGTTCCATCATTAGACAATGAAAAGGACACCTGTTTGACCAGTATTTTTTGCAATAGATCAAAGCAATCCCATTATTACCTAGACTGTTGATTTGGTGTAGATTCTTTTAGTTGAATCCCACAAGGGTATGTTTTCATATTCCCTCCAACAAAATGAAAATCTTTCAACCAAATTGAATCACAAATTGTGGAAATTTAATTTTCTCATTCAGAGTATATCCATTCAGAGCTCTCTTTAATATTCATTCTTCTGTGCTGAAATTCTATTAACAAGCCAGAAGACTAGCACAATTGCCCTTTCGACTCGTCCGTATTCACGTTTTCTTTTTACATCAAACATAATCCTGGATTTGGCATCGACCAGACACTATATGCATAATATATGAAGTTATGACTGCGTGGCGTTTTACAATCATAAAATAATCGATTCCGAACGATGTCGTTCTTCCGAACGTTTTATTAATGATATCACGTACGAGCTTACTTGATTTATGTGAATCGTAGTCTGGCAATGTCAAAAAAGCCAAGGTTGTTCCTTTTTCCATTTCTGATAAAAGGATATCAGATTTCGAATGCGATTGCAAGCATTCAGATCGGATAGAAATTTTGATATTCATTGTTTGAAAATCACAATGTCGAAGATTAGATTGGTAGTAGGAGTTTCAGAGCTCCAATATCCTCAATAAATGTTTTTAATTAATCAATGATTTTAAATATATGTGAAGAAAACAAATATGATGGAGTTGAAACATGATTTGTTGAAACAAAAATGAATAAACCATACTGTCTGATGTCTAGAAGTAATAAGCTTTTTATATTTGTCTGCAGAATTTCTCTATCTGGAAATCTGAGACATATACGGAGCGGTGAATATAGGTAATCAACTGAAATCTGATCAGATCAGAATGAAGAGAAAAATAATTCTTTCCTTGATCTCCATGACAATGAGACAACAAAACCTGACTGCATTTCCTCAAATTGACAAAAACCTTCTGCAAATTATTCAGTTTTCCATAACAGGGTTTGTATTCCAACTGATTTTTATATAGATAGCGTCCAATCAATGATATATCATGAATGAAAAATTCACAAGGGACAGTATCTACATTTTGAGTTCAATAACCAACAATCTATTGAATCAGGAATCTGAAAACCTAATTGATCATGAACATTCACTCTGTGTAATACAAAAAAAAGTCTACATAAGGAACTCAACCACAAAAGTGAATGTTTTTTAACATGATAGTTACTCAAAAAGGCAAAACAGCTGGTAGTATAGACTTCGAACAGAACAAAGAGTTCCTCAAGAAATTGAAGCCATCACAACCATTACTTTTCCTTCGTCACTTCAAAGAGGCTAAAAACAATTGGGTCCAAGTACAACATGATACAGATACAGAGACACAAAACCAAGGCACCAAACCTAGATTCAATTGATAAAACCAACAGGACTCAGTTATCGACGATAGATAGCCAGTACCTAAACAGCTTCGCTACACCCATTTGGTCGTGACAAATCATTTGGATTGTTTCACGACTGGTTCTGAGGCACATTGTTCAACCTATTCCATGGAAAAGTTTGCCATTGTGAGACTGGACGTGTTGCCCATTATGGTGCCATCCGGGTTTGTTCACAGAGAACACCTCTCCATGGAAAATAAGTCCATAATCAGCAATGGGCGATCAGGGTGGTTGAGGTTGTCAGAAATACTAGGCCCAACCTCATATCTTTCGTCTTTTTGATGAAATGACCTGACCTGTTCACGGTGAGTAGCTGCAGTCTGGTCCTTATGAGTAGGTAAAACTTTCGCGTTAACAATAGGTTTTGGTGGTTTCGGTGGTTTCCTCCTTGTGGAAGTCAGCAGCAACAGATAGAGTCCCAGGTCAGCTGAAGACCTAAGGGGGCCTTTGGCAAAATCAAGGATTTGCCATTCTACGCTTGAACCAGGAAGAGTGGAAGTGTTAGTATTCGGCTGAATAAAAAAAATTATCAGTAGTAACGAATACGACTCCAACTGACCTCTCTGTAAATTTATATAAGGAGCTAGTCTACAGAGGAGATGGATGTCGTGCTTACGACTCCAACTGACCTCCCTGTAAATTTAGATCAGAAGCGAGAGCTTCTCAACTCTCCAACTCCTGATCCAATAACTGAATCTAAAAAAAGTTTTGGTGGTGCAGTCAGGAAACGACTGAGTCACCTCCTCAAGAGCGGAGTACCTTATGAAACCACCTTGCAACAAATTTTCGAGCGGCGTACGCAAAATATGTCTCAGGTGGAGGAACAAACCCCCTATGAGTAGGTTAGCAAACATTTGCGCTTAAGTGCTGATTCACCAAAACCAGAGGCGAAAAAGCCCTACACGGTTGAATCTTAGGCAGCGGCAGGTGTAGCTGACGTACAAAAAACCTCATATGGGAAGGTTGTCGCGAGTATCAAGGTGGGAATCTTGCCCTTGACTATCCGACTACCCCATTAACGATGAAACAGCAGAGCATATAATGTGATCTCCACTGGCGACCGAATCAGGTTTTTAGAGTTCAGCAGAGCCGTACTCCTGCCATTTGAACTGAAAGAGCACTTACCATACAAACTAATCGGCTTCGTTGAGAAGCTGGGTTTTTTTGGTCGATTGTGAATAGGGTTGGGCTAAAATAAACCCTTATGGGTTGCGGTGGAGGGTCGAATAGACCCACTCACTTTGAACCATTAGTAAGGAAACCTGCACAAGTTACCCAAGCAATTGCGAATGAAGAGACTCAAGTCGAAGATGAAACTCAGAGTTATTGCCCAAGACTATATTAGCAGGCGATGGACAGTCAGAAGCACAAAAATAGTTTCAACGGAAAGGAATGGTGAATAACATCAGAAAAATCTAGCCACCGGCACTCAAATGGTCTCTTAGCAGGTCATCCAAACGTACACCAACAATAGAATTGATTCTAAGACCCAAACCGTTTCTGTGGTATCTGATTTGAGGTCAATCAAAACACTCCGTGCTTGACCTCATCGCTTTCGATGATGTCTATCGCTGTCTCAGACGAATATTCATTATTCTCGATGCATGCCATGGCTAGCAAACCCAAAACATAGCTTTGATACATTGAAAGATGTTCTCAAACATCTGTACTTTGGGAAAGAATGTTACAGACGCGGAGTGTGGAAGAGATTTTTTAGTTGAAGTAATTCACAACTATTAAGAGAAATTGGGCTGAACCCCTGCGACATATTTGGCATTGAACTCTGGAAAATAGGGAAATAAACTTGTATTACCGTCTTTTAGGATATTTGACATGTCTTACAGAAGAAGGAGTTTTGTCACATACTTGACATGACAGTCTTATCACTTTTATGAACTTGAATTAATTTTCTTGAAAAATAACACAATTCAATATTTTTGTCTCGCTGACGTATTTCTTCATTATTCGGGAAAATTGAACTTGTCTGCTTCCCAACGAATCGTGTTCAGCCAAAATGCTCCAACAAACCCTACGTATTCTGAGCTCATCATAAATCTCAGAAGATACCATTTATTTTATTAGGTACCTACAGAGTTGCTTTCTTAATTGATATCGATCCAGATTTACGGCGACGAATGCCTTCTGACGTATTTCTATATCATAGTGGGTGATCTCGTTCTGCGGTCGGCGTGATTAATGAGGTTGTATCGTGAAATCATCCATCATGAGACAGTTCAAGTTGGTATTGTTATATTGGATATTAAATTAAAGAAGGATTTTAGGATACTTGTTTCTTTTTCTTTTATGTTTGACAAATAATCGACAACTGCTTCCAGTTTGAAAAATACTTGGAATGTACCTGAAATACGGGGTAGCTGTAAACGGTGATTCAACCTAAAAAAATACGGTTGAGATTTTCAAATTAATTACCGACTCTCAGGTAACTTATGGAATCTCTTATCATGGTTTAGTCCACCTCTGAATTGATACCCAAAACAGTTTTATAACAGAATCGAAACTGTCATTGTAAACAATCAATATCGAAGAACAACATTTGAAGAATGTAAAATGATACTTTGAAATCAATGTTTCCCAATTTTTATCTAGATGTATCAGATGAATTATTATTTCTGTTGATTATTTTATTTTCATGATATCATCACCGGAAAGTGAGCAAAGTCCATCATCCTCAAAATGAAGACATATACAGATAAAAAACTGTTTCAGCATCATACAGACAACCCGAATATTTCGAAGTTTCTAATGATGTTTACTAATTTGAGGCAGCTTATGTATTCACTAAGGAATATAGTAAACTGCAGTTGATTTTTGCATATTTGGGAATATAAAAAAAATAGTCATAATGTAAGACGCAGGATTTCAAAATCATGCGTCTTACATATTTCTAAATCATCAAAAAATGAGGAAAACAGCAGAAGAAAGAAATATAATAACTAGGTTGAGAACAACTTCCTCACAAAAAAAAGTGTACATCATGTATAGAAATTACTTCCAGATAAAAACTGAAAAAAAGTCTTTCCGAAACAACTACTTCCACAGGAACATTGAGTTAATCGAATGAAACCTACTACGAAACTATAACTTCAATATCCACATGATGTTTTCCCATTCAATTTATTTTTCTGAAACTTTTCTTTTCCAAAATCTTGTCATCGTGATATTGATAGATTTAACTCAACTTTGCCTTTGATATTGTGAAGCGTCTCTATGTAGATATCTGATTCAATTCCATCACAAATATCCGGAGTACAAATTGAAGGGAAACAGTGATTTCTTATAATTCAATGTTCATATCGTCACAATTTTTGTATGAAGATGAAGAAGGACACTGACAAAAACCTTACTTTATCAAAAGTTATCTCTCTTGAAAATATATCCCTTTCATTTCGAACCTGTTCTCTATTTCATATCCTAAAATGTCTTCAGGTTTCTTTTTGATATTTGAGGAAAGAAAGGTAATTCCTGAAATGTCACTGAAAGGAAGAATGGTTAAATCAGTCAAATTTTGTTCTTCTGTTAAACATTGATGATTCATATTTTTTCTTCCCGAAGCGAAAAAGTGAAAATCTATAATGAAAGTTACCGATAAATCCCCATATTGAATTTGATGAATCCCTAAATTCATAGCAAGTTTCGTAATATATCCTTCATATTAAATTTAGTTTCTGTCTCTGTATCTATAGAGTAGGGAGGGGGAGTGTAGGCCCACAGCACTTAGGCCACAAGTGACCCATTGTACATCCTCCCGAGGAGTTGTTTTCCTAGGTTATCGTCCATCCTGTCCTTTCCAGGAGGTAGACAGGCCTCTGGGAGACATCTCCCAGACGTAAGCCAAGACTCTCTGAACACATACTCTCTCATTGGCGATAACTCCGGACATTCACATAGGACATGCTTGACAGTTTCATCTTCCTGTTTACACATCCTGCATAGAGGTGTGTCTAGTAGACACACCTCTATGCAGGATCCATATTGTGGAGGTGTTTCCTTAGTTGACACTGGCCAGTTAGAAATCCTACTGTCAAGCATAGACTTTTCCTGGTCATCGCCAGATATTTCTTCGGCGTCAGCTTCCCAGGGTCGCCAAGGTTATTTCTGACAAGACACTATCCTTGATTTCATCCCACCTCTTGAGGGATTAGGCATGGGTGTGACGTTTGGCTGGTTCCGTAATTGTCGTAGTCATCAGGCCTAAGGTGCCACTGGATCCTGAAATTCTTAGTCCAGCTGCTTCCTTGCCTGAAGAGTCGGCAATGCGATTATCTTCACTCCTGTCGTGCCCTTTAATCCATTTTAGGATGATGTTATTATCTACTAAGGCTTTGGCTTAATCTTGGTGGCACTCTAGTACTGGCCCTGAAGAAATACGTTGTCTGTGCAAGCCTGATAGGGATTGTCTGCTATCAGTGCAGATTGTTACGTTCTTGCTAGAAATTCCTTACCTGTTTATTTCTTTTGTGGCGATTGAGAAACCAGTCAGTTCTATTTGAACCACGCTGATATTTTTTCTCATTCCCCACTTGATCTTCAGGCTAACTGATCTGGAGTACACTCCACATTCTGACCTTTCTTTAGTTTTTGTGCCGTCTGTATATGAGTATGCATATTGCATTTGTAACATTTGACTCTGTGTTCTATTTTATTTGTATTTTGTAGGGTTTATTAAACACAAACTTGGGTTCAATTGCATTCCTGGTGGTCTCCAATAGAGGTTGCGCAGTAAGCGCTTCTCGCCATAGATTAATTTTGAAAAACGTTTCTATTTTAGCAGAATGAGAATCTGTGAAGATCCAAAATTTATCATTCATGTTTGACAGGAAATTTAGACATACAATATTCCAGTTTCCATTCTGGAACTATCAAATCTTCAAAGTATTCTTTTTTTATTCAAGTTTTCAACTATACTGTCGTTCAAAAACTTCTGTATTGTGGACAGAAGGACATGCATTCATACCCCATTCACTTCGTGAGTGAAATTTTACGTTTATCACTGATAGTTGAGTGTGAAAGCCTTGTCTACCGCAAAAGGAACAAATATTCCTGCATGTACATAAACTTTCTCCTAATTGCATCGAAATCAAAAGCATGTTTTGCAGACAGTCGCATATATGTAAAACAGTAGAGCACAGGAAAAGCATTTCCAATCCGGAAACCACAGTTGCCAATTAAATAAAGTGATTCAGTTAAAATTACACGTATGTTGTAAGTTCATCAACCGTTCACTTTGTTTTTCAGTTTTTATCTTTCTGTGGTTAGTTGTGCTTTCCGGACATAGTTTCGATAGGGATAATGCCAAAAAATAGTCATAATGAATGGTTTCTATCTTTTTTTGTTCAGAACTCAGCTTACGATATTCTATCATTCAACAATAGTATCTAATATTATTCAACGAGTAAGAAATGTGGCCATTACATGAGATGAAGTTTGTCGAACAAGCAGCGACTATATCTATATCTTGTTTTACACGCTTCATATCAACTTCACCTGTATGAATGTTTGTTTGTTCATTTGTACCTCTCGCAATCATCGACATTATTGCTTGATCTATTCGCGGGCAGATGGCGCTGTACGAAACTATCAACATTATTGCTTGATCTATTCGCGGGTAGATGGCGCTGT
>NW_019291571.1:0-28619 GCF_000500325.1 Leptinotarsa decemlineata
ATTACATGTTTTGGTTGAATGCATTAATAAATCATTCAGGTATGGTATATTTCCCACATGTTTGAAAATAGCTATGGTTATTCCATTACATAAGGGAGAAGATTTGGAGACCTCAAATTTCAGGTCCATTTCTTTATTATCGACCCTTTCAAAAATTATTGAAAGATTAGTGAAAAAAAGACTTATGTCCTTCTTATCGATGAACAATATGTTATCTAGCCTTCAGTTCGGTTCGAAATATACCACAGATACAATTTTCTCCTTTCTAGAAAATGCATACTCTAGCATAAATGATAGCAAGGCTGTTGCAGCAGTGTTTTGTGATTTCTCGAAAGCTTTCGGCTGAGCGGAAGCTCAGCCATTATGGGATAAGAGGAACAAATTTGAACTAGTTTGGTTCATATTTGACAGGACGTCGACCTAATAACCATTAATATCGCAAGACGATACCACTATTATATGGAGAAATAAAGAAATTATTCAGCTATCAAATACGCTAAAAATAGATATTCAACAAATTCAACCTTGTGCTTCAACCTAAACAAAACTAGCTACATTCAAGTGTATACCAGACGATTCAGATTTAGATAACCACTACCAAGAAAACAAACAACACACTAAATTCCTAGGCATTCACATAGACAATAAATCAAATAGTATCTAGTGTATGTTATGCTATCAGAGTGATATCAAATGAACTAGGGTACACTACAGCTAAAATGGCTTACATTGCACTGATTGAATCTCATATTCGCTATGGAATGGCTTTCTGTGGCCATTGTAATTTACAGTTACAGAATACGATACTTAAGCTAGAGAAGAGGTTTTTGAGATACCTTACAAAGTCTAAGCCGAGAGATCATCCTTCATTCATCAGCCACAAAATATCAACTGTCACCTGTTTATACATAATAGAAACAGTATGCCTAATTCATAAAAATTAAACTAGCATGTACACTCCCGGAACAAATTGTCACTACACCAGACACAACCATATGCTTTACTTACTTATTCCAAAATTCACCACGACTCAGCATTCTCTGATTTATGAAAGTATTAAAGTATATAATCACCTTTCTACCATTCTAAAAAATAGCACAGATATCAAAAAGTTCCGAAGTATAGTTGAAGATTTTTTAATCAAAAAAGCTTATTATTCGATACATGAATTCCACCATAATAACCTGTAATGTTCACCAAAAATCATCTGTCTTCCTAATGTTTCATTTGTGAAATTGCTGTTTGTATTTTTTATATTTTGTATCATGTATGTTTTATTTGTGAAATTGCCATGTTTGTATTTTTTANGAGCTTTGAAAAAAAGAGTGGCAGGCATACGTCTCGGGAGACGAGAGTTCTTACATCTACTGCACTTCGAACTGGAGAGCCACGACCCCTTCTCACAATGCAGAAGGATGAGTGGACGCTTCCACAAAAGGAGTGAAAACAGCTCTCTTTTTCTCTTCCCTAGTTGATACAGAAAATTGAAATCTCAAAAAGACAAATGGCTTTTATGCAAGGACTCCTGCCAACTTTGGGCAATTTCACAGATGATTTCATAGTCCTGAAGTTTCAAGCTGGAACACTGACTTTTATTCAGAACTGAAAGTGAGGTCGGAGTATTCCACCTCATAGCGCACCTCCACTATTTGCTGAACAAAACCAGGCACTTCAGACTGTTCATCAGCATATTTCGACAATTACTGCTTCTAATAATGATCAGAAACTTCCCTATTACCAACTCACTTCAGTGATTTCCCCCATGCACAAATGTCCGACCCCCCAACCTCGCCTTCCTCTTCCTTATAGAATACTAAAAATTTGGCATTAATTTTACTAAAAATTTCTATGTATTGGAGGTATTATATTGAAATGTATCGTTCTATTTCGATGAAATTTCAATTTTGCAGCCAGTCTAACTTCGGGAGGGATGCAGTTCCTCATGTAAGTATCTTCGAGCTGAATATTATTCTTCGCCTTGCTCATCAAATGAGGCATATGACATTTGACATTTGAAAATCGAATAACTCTTTCTCATCCCGTCTAAATTCTGAATAAAGCGTGGCAGAAACTCCTGTATAATCAAGTTTTTGGTTAAATGGGCGGTAAGTAGAAGTAACAAACGTACTCGTTTAGGAGAGAGAGACGTGAAGCTCCCCGTGTGAAAGAGTCCTTAGAGTGCTTCATTACCACCTACGACAATTTCTCAGTACTGACGTGACACTGGTGTTGCCTTATACCTCTTCTCGATCGTAAGAGTGAGATGATATTCGATTTTGGTTTTGTCAAATATTGCCGAAATGAGAAAGAGAAATAGCGAGATGTTTTCTTCGAGTTCCGCAAATTCTATCCTGACCACTCTATTGCAATTGATGGAGTTCTTGGTGGAATTATGCCCTCTATACTCTCAATTGTCAAAGTTCATTGCGCCTACACGATTTTTGGATCCAAAGATCAATCACCTCACGGAGTGGTTATCCGAATGTGTCGATGCTTCGAGTTCGACCAGCGCAATATCCAGGTATATTGGACATAATGATGAAAATAATGATAATAATAACCTGCTCATCGGTAGATGTATAACGCAGGACTCGATACAGTATAAGCGTTACCTCTATATGGTCTGGATCGATTACTTCAAGGCAACTGATACAACATCGCATGAACTCATCTTGCATTTGCTCAAATGCCTTGCGGTACCCGACAAAATAGTAAGATGTCTTGAACAACTGATACCATTCTTGTGGACTCGCTTCACCATAACATATGGTCTGGCTAGAGTCTAAGCAAGGTGGGTCACTTTCAGAAGTGGTGATCCGCCTGATTGAGACGTGAACAACACGTGCCACCTTGATAGTCTACAACATCGAAGAAAGATTGGAGATTTGTCTCTCTTTTATAGATACTTTCACGGAAAGTGTTCAAGTGACTTGGCACATTTGATTCCATCAAGGGCGATACATATCAGAAATACGTTCTGAGGCTCAACTCAGTACACCTCGATCTTCGCTGTTCAATAACTTTTTCTTTTGGAGAACTACGTTTATGTAGAATAAATTTCCTGGGATCGTTTTTCCAAATGGATATAATCTCCAGCGATTAAAATGTCCTCAAGAAAAATTGTTATGATCATTTCCTTCATTTTTTTCAAATGTGCGTACAATGCATAAAATGTATTTGTTAACTGTCTCATTTAATGAATGTTATATACCATTTCTGTATCATAGTAGCAGAGGTATCGCATGTTGTTTTAATTCATATATATCTACTTGTATACTGTATTCAAATGAAAAATTAAAAGATAAAAGACAATCTCGCTTCATATCAAACATTGATTTTCGTTTACAATGACGCAATATATCATATTTGTAGAGCGAATGCACATATCTGAAATGTCAATTTCAATAATATGGCTTTCCCCTCAATTTAAATATTGAATCAGTGGATTTGTCCTACCCCTATTTGCATTATATCCTTCCTATGAACTCCGATATCGTGGCATGTAAACCTTTACTTAAGCAGGCCTGATTTACCGCATCACAGCAAACAAGTCGATCAATTTTGTTTTCTATAATTCACGTAAAAATCTATCCTAGATTATGTGTGACACGAAAAGTATGGTAGGTTGTGAAATAAGGTCGTTTTCCACGCAACAGCTATTAATTTCGACCTCGTAGGCTATGAAAATTCAATAATATTTGTGTAGAAAGGATTTAACGTCAGTAAGCACAGTAGTAACCGTTGACAATTCTTCAGGATTAATTACTTCCAATAGTTTATGGTCCACATTGAAGACCGCAATTTTTTGGCGGTCTTCAATGTAGATCTCTTCAACAAAACAACCTTGTGAGATATCTCAGTGAAGATGCTGTGAAGAATTACGGTGACTTCTTTCGGTTATTTTTCAAATTTCTTGTGGAACTCCTGTGTAACCTCACAAGTTCTGAAGGTACCTTCAATAACAGTTATTCGTGAGGATTCAAGCTGAAATCTGTTTTTACCATTTTATTGTCATCACTCTAGAAAACAGAGCCCCATCCATATTACACCCCAAAAAACGACAATGAACATGAAACATTTCTTTGGTTATAATTCCATTGAGGTTCAAAAGTAGGGCTGAAATTTGGCAAGGATATGTTATACAGTGCATTTTTTTAATGTCCCTCCTTTGATTTTTTGAAAGGATCAACTAAAAAAATTGAAATTGAGAAAAATGAAATAAATGCATGAATATTTCATTTTGAAGTAAAATTGACAGATGAAACTTTCAAGATGGCGGCTAGGCGCCATCTGGGAAAAAAATTGAATAGAAAGGGGGGGTCTTGTGACATATCATTTTGAAGCTCCTGACAAATACTTCACAACCCTGGAATATGAAGTCAATACCTTCACCTACTATAAAATGACGGAACATTTAATAATTTCCTGAAGACAAACACATTATTATCGATATTTCTAGAAATATTTTTCTATCTGCATTATGGCAATTCCAATAAGCCGATAAGGTTTTCGAGTGATTTTTTGTTTATAAAAACGTCAAAAAATGTCAGTACGACAATGAACATCATTGTTCAGTTAGAATATTCTCATTTAGTTTTCGGTTTTACTGGTAGGAAGGTACCACGTCAACAATGTATAAAATGGTCAATTCTCGTCCATTGAAAGAAAAAATTGAAGCGATTTTTATTTACGGTGCGACGCATAACTTTCACGAGACCGAAAGAATTTTCAATGAACGTTTTTCGAATCGTCCTATCTGTAAAAAATATTTGAGGGAACTTGTATCCAAATTCACAACTACCGGAAATGTACATAATAAAAAGCCCCCAGGTCATCCGTCCATTCCGGAAGAACAGCAAGTGCAAATAATTGGTGAGATGGTAGTAAATCCTGAACAGTCTACTTATTCCGTCGCGAATGTTTGTGATGTGTCTCCTTCTACTGCGTGGAGACTCTTGAAGAGGAATATGTATCATCACAAAATCAAAATTGTACACCAATTAACTGAAGATGACCCCGATCGAAGAACAGAATTCTGCAAAATCATGACGGAAACCATTGCAAGGCATCCTACCTATCTCCACATTATTTTTTTTTTAGTGACAAATGTAATTTTTTTCCAAACGGCAATGTTCACAGACAAAATTGCCGTTATTGGAGTGACACCAACCCTCACGTTTTCTGGGAACCACATACCTAATATCCAGGAATCATGGGAAACCATATTGTAGGACCTCTATTTATTGATTAGAATCCAACAGGGAACTGTATTTGAATATGCTGAAAACTACTGTTGACCCTCCCATCACTGAAATCGTTAAAGCGAATCCTTATGAATTCGATATAGATACTGTATTCCAACATTAAATTCCACATTACCCCAAACAAGTGAGAAACTATTTGCATACTACTTTTCTTGGTCGTTGGATTGGCCATCGAGGTCCTACAGAATGAACAGCTTGCTCACCAGATTTGACACCTTTGGACTTTTTTTATGAGGCTATTTGAAGCAAGAGGTGTAGGAAATTGCTTCAATATTGGATATACGGCAGAGAACAATAAATATTTGTAGAGATATTTATGTTACTGTGTTCGAAAATGTTCGGCGTGAAATATCGGATAGGCTGTTCATATGTTAAGAAGTTCAAGGCAACTATTTCGAACATTTTCTGAATTGATCTCAATGTAGTTAAATGTCAATGTATTAAGGCAATTATTGTATTAAATTCCCGCCATTTTGTAGTAGTTGAAGGTATTGCCATTATATTCTAGGATTGTGAAGCATTTGTCTGGAGATTCAAAAAGATGTGTTACAAGACCCCATTTTCCATTAATTTTTCCCCCATATGGCGCCCAGCCGCCATCTTGAAAGTTTTATATATCAATTTCACTTCAAAATAAAGTATTCATGCATTATTTTCATTATCCAAAATTTCATTTTTTTGCGTTGATCGGTGCAAAAAATAAAAGGGGAGGATATTGAAGAAAAGCACTGTAAAGTGCCTTTTACTCATAAAACAATTTATGTGTAGAAAAAATATGTTCGCAAATAACTAATGTATCTTTGAAATGAAGCCATGGTCGTATACCAGGAGTTTTTAATATTGTAAAACTTTCTTCTTTCAGACCTGAATATTACGGTCTGGAAGAAGATGAAACATTTGATTTTTCACTCTACCTAAAAAAGTATGTTATTTTCAGAACGCGTTTTTTGCAAATAACTGCGAATTTTCAAGATACTGGTTTCCCACCAACAAAGGTTTGTAAATCATCTCCTGAAAAAAATAACGCTGGCCGCCGCTGGTTTTCTGCAATCGATTGTGACTCGACCAAATTCGCGCTCTAGAAATCGCGTAGCTTCGAGAGACTTCTCTATCGACTTCTAAAGACTTCCAATACGATAAATAAAATAGATTTGAAACAAAAATATCTACCAAAGGGTCAGGTTGTCGAATAACTATTTCTTTCCAGAGAAATATATTATGTACTCAGTACGGTAGTTTCTGAGACATACTATTCCCAATCAACTCATGGATATAGATGCTAATATGTCAATCTTCTTTCAAATATGTCATTTTGCAACTAGATGATAAAGTTTACTCGGTTGAGTAATTGAAATATACCGGCCCTATTGAGGATTATTCATCATGTTTCAGCACATACTGATTTTGCGAATTTATGCATCATCAAGCAAACATTAACTCGAACCCTTCGCCAACAACTTTTGTAACTTAGCATGAACTCAAGTCTCAGAAAATGCTCAGTGAAGAGAGATTGACTGTTCAATGTTCATTCAACCTGTAGGGCCAAAAACCCGAATCCGATCAATCAAGAAACTTCCTCCAAACTTGGCCCAACTTGCAAACTTTTCATTCGCACTCGTTTTACCATTCTTGATTTCACCCACCTCAGTACGCAGAACAAATTAGGCCCATTAATTATTTCGTAGGACATTATTTCCATTCCGGGCCGGGGGAACCAAACTCAAGTAATAAATCAGGCCGGGGCGCCTTGGCAGAACTGAAATCAACACGGCTATGGCTACTCAGGTCACTGCCTTCTCTGATCCAACAAGCTGGCCTGCGGCACACCGCATCCGGCACACGTTTTTGCTGCAGTTCGATGCTTGACTGTCACACTGATGCGGCATGAATTGCTCAGTTTAGTAGCACTTCCTAGCAGTGCCGTAGAACCTGACATTATACAGATTGTTTTACGTTATAGGCATTCGGTTGTTTCGAAAGTTTCGCCCGTTTTTATATCAAACTGCCTGTAAAAATATTCGAAAATCTACCTCTAAGTGCATTACATGTTTTGGTTGAATGCATTAATAAATCATTCAGGTATGGTATATTTCCCACATGTTTGAAAATAGCTATGGTTATTCCATTACATAAGGTAGAAGATTTGGAGACCTCAAATTTCAGGTCCATTTCTTTATTATCGACCCTTTCAAAAATTATTGGAAGATTAATGAAAAAAAGACGAATGTCCTTCTTATCGATGAACAATGTGCTATCTAGCCTTCAGTTCGGTTCGAAATATACCACAGATGCAATTTTCTCCTTTCTAGAAAATGCATACTCTAGCATGAATGCAAGGCTGTTGCAGCAGTATTTTGTGATTTCTCGAAAGCTTTCGATTGCTCTGATCAGAAGACACTGCTGCGGAAGCTCAGCCATTATGGCATAAGAGGAACAAATTTGAACTGGTTTGGTTCATATTCGACAGGACGTCGACCTAATAACCATTAATATCGCAAGACGATACCACTATTATATCGAGAAATAAAGAAATTATTCAGCTATCAAATACGCTAAAAATAGATATATTATCAAATTCAACCTTGTGCTTCAACCTAAACGAAACTAGCTATATTCAAATGTATACTAGACGATTTAGATTTAGATAACCACTACCAAGAAAAACAGCACACTAAATTCCTAGGCATTCACATAGAAAATAAATCAAATTTTAAAAAACATGTATCCCATCTGAGTAAAATAGTATCTAGTGGATGTTATGCTATCAGAGTGATATCAAATGAACTAGGGTACACTACAGCTAAAATGGCTTACATTGCACTGATTGAATCTCATATTCGCTATGGAAACGTTGAAATGTCATAAAAAATATACTTCATTGTCTGAAGTCATACAACCTCATTGAGTATCTGAAATATAAAATATTGTAGGCACAGTTAATGGATGAATTCCTGCGACGACTAGAAGGGTATCTCAGAAAAAAAATTTTTACTGTTTTTCTAACCTGACTTTCATTCAAGTTTGACATCCTAATATCAACTGGTAAGTGATTGAACATCTTGCCAGCAATTCAGAAAATAGAGGCTCTGGTGAGATTTTTAGTAGGCAATGGGAGTTTTAACAAGCAAATTTCTCTATAACTATTATACACTACACCTCCAGTGCGTGTCGCAATTTGACAACTCGATCGCGCCGCACGCCACAGCCGTCGGTTAGTTGCGCTCTGCGCACCATGTGAGTGAGTTGTGTGCCGGTTGATATTTTTAAGCAGGTAACGATCTTTTTAGAGTTCACGATTTTTCGATTTGTACAATAATTATGAAGTGTTATGATTATGTTATTTGAATCCCTAAAACATATTTTATTCTCAACAATTCTAAGTTTCTAATTGCCAATACTATTGACCAATATTTCATTATCTTATTTAATACTGGAAGTGTACCTTGGGGGCTATAAACCGGTGAAAAATTATCGAAGTGTTCGAAAAGATGATAGTCGGTTGGCGGGAGGTCTGGGCAGTATGGTGGGTGAGACAGTCATAGTGTATCACAACAGTCGCTGACCACCTTACAGTACATTGTCTTTTTTTTGATGAGATTCAACTTTTGATGTGTACCTGGCTATCTATCCACTCACTGTCCTAAACATCCCTTGTTGTCGTAGAGGATCCACTTTTCATCACACGTGACGATTCGATCCATAAAAGGATCATTTTGATCACGCAAAAGCAAAGAACATACCTCAAAACTTGACAAATTTCGGCACCCACTTTTCAAGCTTCTCCAATACGTTTGCAACCACGAAAAACCTCATGGAAGCTGACGCTGAGTTTCTTCGCCATCCCACGCACCATTTGTAATGGGTCAGGCTCCATTACAGTCGTCAGTACTTCGTCCTGTATTATTGTAGGTCGACCACTTTGTAGCTCATCTTTGAGGCTAAAATCTCAGGAACGATATTTCGCAAACCAACATAAAACAGTATGTTCATTGATACTATCATTATTCTGTGATATCCATCTACCAGAAGCCAATATAGTCATTTCATCTCCTACACGTCTTCTGAACTTTCTGTGCTTATTTTTTCTGAATTTCTCCTAACTTATGAGCCGCAACTCAATTTTTATCTCTTATCAAGTTGGCCGTGAGGTGAGTACAAGTACAAGTATTGTTTATCCTAAATGATAAATGTCATGCAGTTAACACGAATTTGTTAATATTCAGTTTTCTAGATAGATAGAACAAAATTACCGATACAAGTAATCATGGAATTACTAGAATGCTGTGCTACTTTCAACTGAAGGACGAATTCTTTACACGAAATGAGGGACTGCCAATGGGATCTCCACTTTCACCGGTTATAACCAATATATATGGAGTGGTTTGAAACTCTGGCCATTGAAGAAGCCCACAAGAAGATACGTGGACGACACCTTCATAATATGGAACCATGGAAATGAAGAACTAGACACCTTCTTGAAGCACATCAACAACGTAAGCCCTTCCATTACTTTCACAATGGAGAAGGAAGTCCACAACGAATTGCCATTCCTAGACGTATTGGTGAAGAGGACCGACACTAAATGAGAAACATTTGTATACCGAAAACCCACTCACACGGGACAGTTTCTGAACCAGGAATCAAACCACTGTCAATTGACTGAGGAAGAAATCATGAAGACTCTAGTAGACCGTGCTTTCGGCCTCTGTAATACAAAGGAAGTTCTGGAAAGGGAATCATCAAAAATGACCTTTAACGAAAAGGCTACTCCAAATTGATGGTGGAACAGGCTTTAGCTAGAAGACAGCAAGAGCTACACAAGGAAGAGAAGACGCCACATACAGTACTTGTAATTCCATACATCAGAGGATTGTCGGAAAGGATGAGAGGATTGGCTCCAAGTACAATATCAGAACCTGCTTCAGATCTGGGAACACTATCCGTAGTAGTCTCACGAAAACCAGGCCACCCAATGCGATTCCAAGAATTGCATTTTCCGGATACCCTGCGAGTGCAGGGAATCATACATTGGTAAAACTAAGAAGCGATTGAAAGTTCACATTGCTCAGTTCAAGAAACACCATCAAGGAGAAACCAGAATATCAGGAATAGCAAAGCATATTTGAACTTATCAACATAACATCAAGTGGGCTCAAGCTGAAATCATCCGCAAGGAGGAACACTGGTTTAGGAGAAAATTCAAAAAAGCCGCATACATGTTGTTCAACAACGCATTTAGCCAAGCTAGCATTGATATACGCAACATATGGTAACCTCTAATCAAGTGGAACACGACCAACTCCCGCCAAATGGTCAACTTCTGCTAAAACCGATGAAGCGGAGAGAGGGAAGAGGGGATAGGTGAAAGTACTCGAATGACTTATAAATAGTCATCTCTCGGAGGAATTAGTCCAGTCATCACCCGAAGGCAATTGTAGACAGTGAATGAAAAATAAAGTATTGGATCCATATAATTACAATAATGCTAGCCCATCACTTTCATTCATAATCGTGATAATCTTTCATATATTTGAATCTAAAAACAATTTCTCTCAACTCCTCAACTGCATGTTTTATTTGTGATTATGATTCCAAATGTCGATCAATTACGATCACCAGAGGTCCTATATTGGAATATATGTAACCCATGGTGTCTGCTACAGATCAGTGAAAAAATATTTGTATAGATACATTTTCCCTGTGCTGACTAAGAGGTTATGACCAGGTTAGAACCACGCTGAACATAATGAAATGGGATTTTACAATCAGCTACCCTGCTTCTACCAAGTTGGCAAATGATAATTTGTATCCCACTTCGGAAGCTCGTTACATTTTTTACATCAAGTGGCAAGCTTCTAAACCAAAAAAAAATCCTAATATTGATCTATATTCAAGGGTGATTTCGAAGAAAGTAATCTGGTTTAATTCGATGCCTCAAAAACCCAGGCATCGGTTATCTCCAAAAAGAATAAGTTTGTTGGGGGTTAAAATGGACACCAATATGTCTTGGCACAATTATCGCTGGAATTGCAAAGGCTGCTTTTCAAAATCTTGGAACACTGTTGGAACACTAGAAAACTGTACACACCTCAGAAATATGGAGCTTCGCCTTTAAGCATACTTCGAAGCTGCTGGATTCCATCCAAAAAAGGGCCATCCGCCTGATTGAAGACGCCGCGAACATCACTTGCAACCTTGATAGTCTGGAACATTGAAGAAAAGTTGGATACTTGTCTATCTTTCATAGATAATTCCAGGAGAGGCGCTCAACTGACTTGATTCCACCAAAAGCAGTACATATCAGAAATATGCGACGGACTGTGGCTGCTTATCGTTTTGAAGTTCTACTCAGTACATATCAAACTTCACTGTTTCATTCGGAGAACCGCGTTTATATGAGATAAACTCCCTGAGGTCGATTTACCAAATGAAGTTCTGTATCTGTAGAGTAGGGAGGGTGAGTGTAGGTGAGTGTAGCACTTAGGCCACATGTGACCTCCATCCTCCCAAGGAGTTGGACTCCTAGGTGATCGTCCATCCTGTCCTTTCCAGGAAGGTGGACTGGTCTTTGGGAGACATCTCCTTCATATCGGCAGGTGTAGGCCAAGACTTGCCGAACACATACTCTAGCATTGACGATAACTCCGGACACTCGCATAGGACATGCCTGACAGTTTCCTCTTTCTGTTCACACATCAGTCATAGAGGTGTGTCCACTATCCCCATATTGTGGAGGTGTTTTCTTAGTTGACAGTGGCCAGTCAGAAATCCTACTGTTAAGTGTAGATTTTTCCTGGTCATTGCCGGATATTTCTTCGGCGCCAGCTTACCAGGTTCGCACAGGGTGATCCTGGCAAGATTGCATCCTTTGATTTCATCCCATCTCTTCAGAGATTAAGCATGAGTGTTACGTTTGGCTAGTTTAATCCACTTCAGGATAATGTTATTATCTACCGAGGCTTTGGCTAAATCTAGGTGGCATTCTAGTACTAGCCCTGAGGTAACACGTTGTTTGTTCAAGGCTAATAGGGCTTGTCTGCTATCAGTGCAGTTTGGAAATTCCTTTCCTGGTTATTTCTTTTGTGGAGATTGAGATACCAGCCAGTTCTGTTTGAACCACGCTGGTATTTTTCCCATTCTCTACTACAAATGAATTTAATCTTCAGCGACTTAAATCCAATGTGAGTCGCTACTTTAGCACAGGCACATATAAAATATAACATAAAAGTAACAATCAATTGAGATGATGGAAGTCCAGTTATCACCCGAAGAAAATTGTGGATTCTAACAAACGAGACGTCGTGTAGTAACTTGGTTTGGAATCTTTTGATTTTTTCATTTCTTGTTAATAATTTTTTATTTTCCATCTCGTGTTAATAGTTCAATCAAATCATCTGAAGGAACAATTCGTTCAGGCCTTTCACATGTCGAATTCAACGCCCTTAGTGGTATTAGCCAGGGGAGTAGATGTTTTTTGATAGATGCCAGTACATGAACCTACTGTGAAGGTAAGGAAAGACTGGCCTGAATGAATTGTCCCTTTAGATGATTTGATTTATAGTGAAGATTTTGCAGACATTTTTTATGTGAATGGTATTTGGAATTGATGCTACCTTGTAACCGTTGCAGATATGAGAGATTGAACTTTCCGGACTGAAATAGGACCGACACTAAATGAGAAACATTTGTATACCGAAAACCCACTCACACGGGACAGTTTCTGAACCAGGAATCAAACCACCATGACTGAGAGTTTAGACTCTTTTGAAACCATTTTAAACAGAATTTCATACTTTCCAAGTTGTCCAAAATTATTTCATCCGATAGAAATACAAATCATTCAATTTTCCTGTCGTTCATCCGGGATAGAAAATTGTCCTTTTGTTTATTCAGTCGTGCAATATGACTGATATAAATGGATTTGCGATCAAATTTATCAAACAGAAATCCATTTATAATTTGCCGTTCCGAAATAAAAACGACATTTGTCGAATTTAGTTCCAATGATGAATTGTTCCTTATTATTTTATCGGGAATAGCTTGAAATCATTTTGCTATTCATGTGGTTATTGGGGACTTCCACTTCGTTGAAATAAAAAATGCATGTGTCGTTCAACGATAGGTAATTTTTCATTCGAAAGTGGAAGATTGGACGAATGTGACAAAGTATCGTTATTTGCCGTAAATTTGATGAACAGACTGTTCATGGTTTTAGGAAAAATCAGTCCATAGAAATAGCTTCTTATCACTTTCTCAGCAATATATATTCCAAGTTGGATGCTGGTAACTTTCTTATAAGTGTATTCTTTGACTTGTCGAAGGCATTCGAGTCTGTGTTATGGAAATTTCTGTCTAATAAGTTGATTGGACTTGGTCTTCCGAACAATGTAATAAGATGGTTGGGCTCCTATATGGAGGGCGCTGTATGTCAGTTAAATATGGAGACACCATGTCAGATGAGCATGCTGTTAAACTGGACGTTCCTCAGGGCTCAGTTTTAGGAACCTTATTATTCATTATATTTTTCAATAATTTGGCTGATATATGTGAGGGCCTGCAACATAACGATGTTTGCAAATGACACCACTGTTACAGTCACTAAACATACTATGGACGAGTTGGTAACCAAAATTAGTAACATTATCGATGAATTCACTTCTTGGTGTAAATGCAACCGCCTAGTCGTGAACACCTCAAAATCAATGACAATGAAATTTTATAACAGAAATAATAATACTCAACATGCAGTGTTCTCTATTGATGAAATAGGTAAAATTTTTGGGAACAATTGTGGATGAAGCCTTGAATTGGAACTCTCATATTAATGGTGTCTTCAAGGAACTCAATAAAGCATTTTTTGCAATAAAGTAGATGAAAAACTATGTAGATTACCGAGCTCGCAGACAGCAAGTTTTACTTACACGCCTGAGAATTGGACATATGAAATTTACCCATCTACATCTCCTAAAGCATGAAGAGCCTCGCATTTGTGATACCTGCAGTGTGACGATGAGTGTTGAACATTTCATCTCTGATTGCCCAGCTTTCAATGAAGAAAGACAATTTTTCGGATTACCAAGCGACCTCACCAATGCATTGGATGTTACGAACTTTACTTCCCTTTATAGTTTTTTGGAAAATGTTGGCATCTCTAACAAAATTTAATGTACCTACTGTAACCGCTAATAACCCTAGTGGTTGATGCGGTGTTTTTTCTTTCAAATAAAAAAAAATCTATCTGTCCATGTATTATTTTATATGCAAAACACATATCTCGACTTTGCCTGAATTTTTTTAGAGATATCATGTGGAACTCGTCCTACAATGAGTCACAGCTATAACCCCTCTCGGGATAAGCACCATGTTGTTTGAAATATGCATATTTCAAAAATTGTTTTTGAACATTTCCTAAACTAGATATATGTTTTATGTGGGACGGATTCCGAACGACACTGCAGTACTCTGATTTACTGATCAGTGTTAAGTTAACTGTTTTCAAAGAATGAAAGGTCTCAAATTCCTGGCAGTTGCGTATCAAGAAACCCAGATTTCTCGTTGAAGTTGATATTACATTCTGAAAATGATTGGAAACCGTGAGTTTCTGATCAAACAAAACCCCTAAATCGTTTGATTCCGTTATTCGCGTTAAACTTTGACCATCTAGTACATAGTTGAATGTTAATGGTGATATTTCATGTGTGAATGTCATTATTTTACATTTATTTGTATTTAAGTACAATTTATTACGAATACACCAATTAGTCAAAGAATTTATGTCCTCCTGCAAAGTGAAACAGTTTGCTTCATCTTGGATTTCACGATATATTTTCATGTCATCTGCAAATAGAAATTAATGAGAAGTGATAGCATGGGCAATGTCATTTATAAATAGAATGAATAATAACGGTCCAAGATTAGATCCTTGTGGGACACCCGAACTCGCTATAAAGCAGGAGGATTTTACACCATCACATTCAACATAAGTACGTCCGTCGGATTAATATGATTTCAGGAGCAACTGAATATTAGATTATATGCCAAAATTTGACAGTTTCTTTAGCAGCTGTTGATGTGACACTCGATCAAACGCCTTGCTGAAGTCCGTATAGATGACGTCATCTTGACGCTTATTATCAAGATTAGAGAGAGATTAGTTTCAGTACTACGAGCCTTGATAAAGCCATGATGAAAAATTGACAGCGAGGAACGGACATGGTTTTAAATCATGTCTGATAGTATAATTTCTAGTATTTTGGAAAAAACTGATATTAATGTAATTGACCTGTAATTTTCAACATTTGTAACCTTTCAAGATTTGAATACAGGGCAAACTTTTGACAATTTCCATATTTTAGGGAAATGGATTAACGAAAAAACAGATTTTGAACAGGCAGATTTTTTTGGCGATTTTTTATAATTGAGTTATATATAATCTCTAGCGGCAACAAAATGCTACTTATTAATGATTTTACTGTCTTTGCTGGAATTCCATCAAGACAACATGATAAATAATTTTTTAGTTTTTCAGTAGCTTCAATAATTTGCTGAATTGTAATTGTTGTTAAGGTCAAGTATGGATGATTCATCTGACTTGGCAGGTACATATCATAGTTGGTGTCATTGTCATCTTGACTATATACACCTCTGAAGTGTGTTGCAAATACATTCACAATAGAGTGTGCTGATCCATGTGCTTGATTATCATAAGCCATTTGACCCGAAATCCGAGAGTTATTTTTTTCAATTTATGTAATACCATTCCGTGTAATTCATGCAATTGTTTCGGAAATTTTGGGCATGAAGAGTGTAGCAGTATAGTTTGTCGCATCTGCACAGCCCAGGAATTGCTGAATGACTACAATGGCGATGAAGATCTGCTCAAAATGGTCATAAACGGTGACGAATCATGGGTACATGGTTATGAAATCGAAACCAAACTCCAATCGTCCCAATGGACGATTGGGGTAATTTGGACGTAATTTTTTATTATGCCTCAGCCACCGTAACCACCAGATTTGACTTCCTGCTATTTAGTCTTGTACTCAGGTTTCAAGAGACATATGAAAGGACGCTTTTTCATGACGATTGAGGAGATAAAAACCAAATCGCTGAGAGCTCAAGGGCATACAGAAATTGCACATCAGAACTACTTCAAAAATGGGTAAAAGCTCTGGCACAAGTGTATTATATCTGAAAGAAACAAAATAGATATTGATGAATATTTTTTTTTTCAGAAAACTCAAAATTGCAAAATGAAATTGTAATAATCAGTGCCTTGAAAATATAATACGTTTTATGGTGATTTTTCAAAGTCTTTTGTGGCGTCTCAGAATCGGGCATTTCTCCGGTTATGCAAATTCGTGGGTCACGGACAACTCAGTTACCCAACAACACATTCCTCAAGAAATGATTTCATTAATATGACTTTAATTTATAACCAATATAAAATCCAACGGCCCATACACAAATACACAATCCTCGTTAGTAAATACTTTCTGAAGTAATATTATCAATAAAAAATGAATTTCGTGACTTAAAATTGTTTCAAGTGGAAGATGTCATGTGTCGTTATAGAAGTTCGTGGGTGGAATGGCAAGGACGAGAATCTGATTTGCCGCACCTTCTCTTGTCAATTGATTGTTTTTGGTAACGGTCCCAAGCCGTTAGGTTCCTTATACCGGTTTGTTTCGGNTGAAAGACACGCCAGATGAAGCCATTGTATGCTCTAGAAGAAGATCATTATATTGGAGTAAAGAAAAAGAGAAGAATCACATCAAAACACCAGAATAAAGAAACTAAAAAAATAAGGTAAAAGGTGAGAGAAAAGGTAAAGGTACGGTTAAAGGAAATGGAAATGAAGACGAAAAAGTAGGAAAAGTGTAGAGAAGAATATTAAATGAAGGCAATAGCTCTAACGATGATGATGCCTATGTTTGTATCATTTGCGGTGCCTTCTATAATGAAGATACATCAGGTTGTGAATGGATCGAATGTATCTCTTGTAAGGACTGGGCGCAAGCAGGATGTATCAAAGGTGATATCACAGCATTATGTTGTTTGAATTGTGATTCAGATGATAAATACGAATAGATACTCTTTCAGTACGTAGGTATTTAAAATAGTTCCTAATCCTTTTGATATTTTTTGTTGATTTTATATTAAACTACATTTTATATATGTTGTTTAAGTCTAAAGACGATAATAATTGAGTTTAAATATGTTAATTAAAGACTCATTACCTAGCTTTCAAGATAAAAAATATGTCATTTTTTACCTCATCAAATGATGTTGTTCAAGTATCTAATTATAAGTTTAAATATAAAAAATATGTCCTGTTCAACACTGATAAATTCTCATAAAATAATCGAAATACAAATTTATAAGAGTTTTTTAGTAATTTCAAGTAAGCGTTAAGTTATTTTAGAGAGATTTTACTTTGTTACGTTGAAATATCTGAACGTGTTTTGAGATTTCGTTCATATTCAGATATTTTGTAATTTTGTTATTGTGAGTTTATGAGAATGCGAGTTCCATGCAAGGCTGTATTAATTACACTTTCGTTAATAAAAAAATATCCCAAATACATTTATTTTTCTTTATATTAGTCAGCATAACCTATGTTAATTTCAACCCCTTCTGTTAATACTTTCCCCATACCTGTTAATTCTAGCCCCAAACCTGAGGTAACAATTAACAACCACCATTTTTAGGAAAAAGCGTTCTATCTACTCCATGTTACTAATAAGTTCATTTTGAGATCATTACGTAATACCTGAATGATTTTAGCATCATGTTTCTCAAAAATCAAGTCTGAATGTTGACTTATTTCTTAGCTACAACTAAAAATATATATTTTTTAATTGTAGCCCCGGTCTCCCCTATATGCCAATTGTTCGGGAAGCATAATGATTAGGAGTAGAGGTAACATTTGATGTATGTTCATTTACCAGGCAGACCAACTCCAGAATCAATAATGCTATGATCATAAGTATTTTGTTAAATACATTTATTTTTCTTTATATTAGTCAGCATAACCTATGTTAATTTCAACCCCTTCTGTTAATACTTTCCTCATACCTATTAATTCTAGCCCCAAACCTGAGGTAACAATTAACAACCACCATTTTTAGGAAAAAGCGTTCTATCTACTGCATGTTACTAATAAGTTTATTTTGAGATCATTACGTAATACCTGAATGGTTTCAGCAACATGTTTCTCAAAAATCAAGTCTGAATGTTGAAATATTTCTTAGCTACAACTAAAAATATATTTTTTGTTAATTGTAGCCCCGGTCTCCCCTATGTGCCAATTGTTCGGGTAGCATAATGATTAGGAGTAGAGGCAAAATTTGATGTATGTTCATTTACCAGGCAGACCAACTCCAGAATCAATAATGCTATGATCATAAGTATTTTGTTATTCGTGAAAATATCCCTAGATGAAACTCAAAATTACAATCCAAGTATATAGAGAGACAATAGAAATTCAGAAACACAGATATAACTCCAATAGTTAGGAAGAGGCAATGAACATTATTAAAATCTGGCTACTTGTTCTCAATTTCACACCTTTAAGGTCAGGTAATCCAATTGAGAGAAACGAAATCACGCCCACTTATAATACTAAACCGGAGACAGATTTCACATTGTAGTTTCTGCGTTGAAAACTACTCGAGCTCTTCGACCATTACTTCATCGCAGTCGCAGTGCTCTTCACAAATTTTATTTTCGAAAACTATATCACATGTTTCGTTATCACAGTAGCTTTTTAAAAGTAAATTAACAGTTCTGAGAATTAACTACGAAAAAGCTCCTGTGATAGCGAAACATGTCGTGATATCTTCACAAACTTCATTTTCGAAAAATATATCATGACATGTCTCGCTATCACAGTAGGTATATCGTAGTGAATTCACAGTAGCTTTTTCGTAGTGAATTCACTACGAAAAGGCTGCACAGTAGCTTTTTTGTAGTGACTTGTAGTGAGGAAAAGGCTACACAGTAGCTTTTTTGTAGTGGGTTCACAGTAGCTTCTCCGTAGTAAAGTCATTACGAAAAAGCTACACAGTAGCTACACTACAAAAAGCTACCACAGTAGCTTCTCCGTAGTAAAGTCGCTACGAAACAGCTACACAGCAGCTTTTTCGTAGTGGGTTCACAGTTGCTTCTCCGTAGTGAAGTCACTACGAAAAAGCTACAGTAGCTTTTTTGTTGTGGGTTCACAGTAGCTTCTCCGTAGTAAAGTCGCTACGAAAAAGCTACAGAGTAGCTTTTTTGTAGTGGGTTCACAGTAGCTTCTCCGTAGTAAAGTCACTACGAAAAAGCTACTGTGATAGCGGAACAAGTGATATATTTTTCGAAAATAATGTTACTGAAGATTAAATCGTAGGGTGTAGTTTATGAAAAATAAGTTTAGCTGCAGCCTCTAGAATTTGTATAAAGATTTTAGATGTTTCCCCGTCGTTACCAGACCAGTTGCTGGTTTTAATAGGCCAGGACGTCACATATTCTGAAAAGTATTGAACCAATTCTGATGAAAATCACAATGTTCCCTGAGGCGAAGTAAATGTCAACAGTAAATAACGGTCACGAATCGACTAAAAGTTTCGGAGAAATGCGTGGGTGAACATACATTCACCTACATCACCTTTAATATTTGTTTGTAAGCCCTAATGAATAATTATATACGTACCTATTCAACAATTTTGCAGTTTCAGTGATATTACATACAAACGTGTCGAGTTAATGACCTAATTACATGGCCAGTTAGAATTTTTAGAATCAACATTATCATCACATCGGCGGCAAATTTTCATGAAGTACTAAATATATACTAAGATCATCATTTACAAATCATAAAAACACTTTTTTATCTGCTAACACAATAAAATCTTGTCATGTACAAATAAAGTAGGCAATTAAACATAATAACGCCGTCGAAAAAGCAGATCTTAATGTTTTATCATGACAAATGGTTATGTCTTCAAATGGAGCAATGTATCTTATTCTGGGGCTTTTAAATTATTTTTACACAACCCATATGCGGCTCAGTGTCGGTGCTAGAAGCCAGATTAGTTTCGAAATAAATCAAACAATATGATGAAACGCTCTGGACGGTAATGAGAATATTTCAGGTGGTCACAAAAAAAATTAATTTCTCAAAATGTATTCCATAGAACTTTCGAAAATATAATACTTATCCATTTATTTATTTCATTCACATCAAATGCATTTCGTGATGATTGCGATCTTTCTTTCGGGTTGTGTCGTATGCCACCCATATTTGTAATAACGCAATCGAGAAAAATGGAGAATCACGAGCTATTGCGCTTGATATTTCTGAAGGCTTTGACTGTGTGTGTGGCATGAAGGTTTGCAGGCTAAATTTCGATGCTATGGCTTGTTGGATCACTTTTGTGTATGGTTCTTCAGTTTGCTGAAATAAAGTTCCCTGCAAGTTGCATCCAACTCTTTTTTCTTTGTATTATAGCATTTTCTTTTGCCATGCATCATTTTATCCTTATCAAATGCTATTTCTTTCAAGGTGTAGCTTATGTTTCACTTGGTCAACTTGAACCATATTCAACTTACAGTACCTAATCATGAACTGAAGCGAATCATACTAATATTTTTTATTCAAATGATAGATTCACATCATATAGATAACCGGGTGTTCATGTTTTACATATGTGGACCGTAATAATGCTCCACCAATCTCTGAAACGGTAAAAAAAATTAGTGGTGTTGTAGAATATTCATTATGTTTCTTACCTACCTTCAAGATGTCATATAATTGTACACACAAAACTTCCATAAATGCTGTCTTCTGCAGATTACACTACTAGTAGGATTCCTTTAAATCGAAAGAGATAATTTTACGTGATGTATATAAGTATTTCTATTATAAAATTCACTATATATTGTTACATTTACTCACCTGTTACTGAAGAGTATAATCACTTTAGTTATCAGGCGTTTATATATCTGTATATATTTTCACCGTTGTATTTATGTATTTTTAAGCCTTGGATTGTCTATTTGCGCTGGTGGTGAACTTAAGTATTTTCATCTGTCATCAGAAAATAAACCTAGTTGTCTTTTTGACATTAGGTAGATTTTCTTGGCATTGCAGTTTTCGTCATTTAATGTATTTTTTGTTTGATTTTGTTTTCTAGTTTATCTATTGTCTTTTGGGTGTATCCGTTTTCGTTCGCTATTTGGTATATGATTTTCCGTTCTTTGTTTCAGGCTTCATTGCTGAGTGGTATCCTTAACATTCTATATATGAATGCGGATACCACTCAGCAATGAAGTTCGAAACAAAGAACGGAAAGTCATATACCAAATAGCGAACGAAAACGGATACACCCAAAAGACAATAGATAAACTAGAAAACAGAATCAAACAAAAAATACAGAACAAGGATACATACATACATATTTTTATACAAATATTTATGTACTTACATATTCTTTATAACTTCTTGCGAAACAAGAGCTCTGCTCTCATCGCCAAACCACTTTGTTCACATATTTTCTTTTAATTGTACTCTAATCTGTATACGTTGTGAATAAAGTTATTATTATATTTTTTTCACCGTTGTGTGCGCTGGTCAGGCCCTATCCCCCGAAGCCCCGATAAATTCGGGAGGGCGCGCCAGCATTATCAACCAATGACCACTCCCCACACCGTGGGGTAAGTGATCATTGTGTCCGAGAATGATGTGCCCTGAGCAAGCGCAGTGAGCCAAGAATAACAGCCTTCTGCATCTGTGCGGCTAATTATCTCTATGATCTCAATAATCAACATTTTTCTCATAAAGAACTTAATTTGTAAACGAATGCATCTCCTGGTGACATTCTTCTATTTCTAGGTTAGTTACTAGTGGCATTTCAGAAAAAATAGCCGCCTACTATTTCAAATTCGTAATACACCACCAAAAACCAATTTACGATCTAAAGAATGAAGGTAAAAAACATTTGAACAGCAAAGGATCGCCGCCTGTTTTATGCATATCGCAATGGAAAATGTATCAATCAGGTTGTGGGTAGCAATCAGTTTCATAAGGTACCTGAAGCAATGGCTAATTTTCTTCAACAACTTGAAAATGCCAATTCATATACAGGTGTCATTCATTTCGAAGATCGTCTGCTACACTTTCAGTTGAATCTGGGGGAGACTTGATGACACTGAAGAAACAAGGCGGTTGGAAGTCATCAACGGTCGGTGAAGGGTATGTTGATGTATCGGTAGCACACAGGACAGAAATAGCTAATAAAGTGTTTAGAACGTTTGGCAGTACTGAAATAATACCCACACCCGATTTGCGACCAGGTACATCAACGGCAGTTGTGTCCATGCAGAAAAAAATATAATTTCAACACAAGAAAATTCGACTGTTGTACCGAATAGTTCAAGGAACATATCGTTCATGCAATGCATATTTAATAAGTGTACTTTTTTTATAAAGGAAATGTAACTTTTGTATAACAAAATCCTTTACTTATGTGTACATATATGTGTATATATCCGTGAAAAAAGTACTAACTTTTTTCCCGGGGGAAAAAATAAATTCATAGAACATTTTGTTACCTGTTATCAGAGATAAAATGTCAAACTTTTTCCCGTTACAGAAAAAAATCCTTTATGTAGTTTTTGATTTATAGCAAGGTATTTAAAATAACTATTTTCACAGGAAACCAACAACTGTATTATAGTCATATTTGAATATCTCAACTGGGAATACATCTAAAATACTCAAAACACGGTAAATATCAATAAATCACGGCTATAAAATAGTACATTTGTGACTCTATACTCATAAGTATCGTAAAAATTCTTTGGAATGCCTTTACACCTACAGTGGTTACTGGACTAGTAAATTAAAATTCATCGTTGATTTTATCTTCTATTTCAGCATTAGACCACCTTTGTGTTCTGACCTTACCAAGGCTTTATTTTGAATTTAAATTAGCGAACCCGTGCATGGGTTAGATGTTATCTTGATTAAGAGTGTGTTTTGATGTAATTCAGTTTAATAATAGTTTATAATAGTTCACCTGGGAAAGTTGTTGGTGAAAAAATTGTATTTATTTCAAGTTGAGCACAAGAGTAATGGGAAACAATATTTTTCGAAATGCACTTTTTCATGAGGGGTTGATTGTAAATTGGAATCACACAAAAAGGGTGAATTTGCTTTTATATTTATAACGATGAGAATCTGAATTAACGTTTGCGCGTAGTGAAATGTAATCTTTATAGTTTGAGTTGATAAAATATAGTTATTTGAGTCTATAAAATAACAGAATGTTATGATGGATAATTTTTCATTAGTATGATCTACATCTTGAGTCATCGCATTTATATACTTTCAAGTAACAAATCAATTCATCAATAAATTGCCATCGCCTTCAATACTTCACAGTATTTCATCATCTCAGGAGGTTTCAATCTAGGAAACAGAAAGACAAATTTGGAGTTTTTCATTCATTCTATGCGATTGAGCAGTTTCTGGAGTGGTAGGCATGCTGAAGAAATTTCCATTTATTTTTATACAACTTATTCACAGTCGAAGTAACCATAGAAGTGAGAAAATGTTGGGCTTTCATCACTTTTGACAACTGATCCTTCCTTTCACACAAGCAGTTCACTCCTTCGTAAGTTCTTGTTTTATTTTATTCATGTATTGTCTAAATGAATTGTATTGATACCTTAATCAGATAATGAATAACTTTTTATAATGGCCTTTTCTTCCAAAATATATACAATCCAGCCGCACTTATGATTATAACGGATGAATAACAAATGTTTTATTTTGAATGAAATGCTCAGTACTAGCCAGTACTATTTCGAATAGAATAATAATCAAGTATCACCCTATTTGAGATGTATTTTAACGCTGTTTCTAATTCTGTGATCAAAACTCGGGTTCCAACAGGGCAAAAATACAGATCTCTAATAATAAAACTGAGCTAACAGTCACTGTTTCACCAATAACTACACACTTCATAGCGTTGGTTATGTCTTTGTAGAGAATCATTCTGAAAAGATTTGTAGTGCTTCGTGACGCAAAAATAGGCATGTAATTATATATTTGTGTCGGGTCATCCCTTTTGAGTAATTTAGAAAATTTTGCAAGGTTTCACTTATCAGAATCATTGAACACCAAGATAGGTACCTAGGTGCATTGATTATTTTATGAGGGGGAGGTATTTCGAAATTGTTAACTGAATTTTGTTCTGATTTATTAACAGTACTATTGACATTGAAGCACTCCAACACATTAATTCATGGCGTTTGGTAAAGTCATTGGCACAGAATCAGAAAATTGATTTTTCCAAAGTTGTATGTATGTCTGTTGGAATTGCGACCAAAAATAGTAGTTTCGGCACTCATATATATGGTATTATAATTTTAGCTGCGGTAAATGATGGTAACAATCTTCATCAACAAGAGATGCACGATTTCGACCAAGTACACATTCAATATCAGTTGATACTAGATTCAGATATGATTTCTGATTTGTTTTTATCTAGTATCTCCATGAAGTTTTCAAAAATTTCACATTCTCTGTCAATATCATTATTATCAAAAAACGCAACATCGAAATCATCTAAGACGGTCATGTGTTTATTAGGTAAAAAACAAAAGTACATTAACAAAAAAGGTTTCAACACTACATATGTTCATGAAGGGGAACAAGTCATCAACAAATGTATGTGAAACATGAAAACTTCCATCAACTATATCGATGTCAAGTGTAGATAAAACAATATTGACTAAATCCAGAAGTGTTTCGACAGCTAGTAGAACGCCTCTTCTTTTGGTTGTTCCAGTTGTTTCATGTCAACTTCTTTGTATTTTGCATTGGGTAGACCTATATTCACTGACCAGAAAGACCTAGTTCCTAGTTTTGTTCACTTTTGAATTGCATTTGTTGCAAAATATAGTTAACCTATTACAACTTCTAGCACTAGGATGTTTGCAGCATTATCTGCAAGCATGGTTTTCATAGATGATGGTTTGCTCTTGTTGAACCATGTTTTGTCCTCAGAAAATTGTTTCATTGAGAAAGGATCATATGCGTCCTTGCCAAATGGAAGTGGATCCTTATCATTCACATTTTTATGATTCTAACCATACAACCTGTTGGAATGAGTTTCTGGTTATCGTAACTTTTGTTGAAGCGCAATATTTGAGGCTTGCTCATAACTTTTGAAGAACTGTGTTCGTCGTTAGAATATTGCTTCATTGGAAGAGATTATATGCATCCATGTCACATGGAGGTGGGACCTTATCATGCACTTTTTTCTGATCCTACCCTTGAAATCGAAAAAAGATACAGCAACGAAAGCAACTTCATACTGCTCAAGACGCTGCGATAATTTCCCACCTGACGACCTGATTGGATGGAATTTTGGTCATCGTCCGTTGATATTTTAGACTGAACTGGTTCACAGACTTTGGTTTTCATTATCTTTGAATACTCGTGATGCTACGTTTATTTGACTCTACTCAGCAACAACTATTGAAAAAATTCTGGAAGTGTATGACTAGCAATGATCATTTTATCTGGAGATTCGAAAAGAAACTATCATATCAATATCCAATAAGTGGACTTCCTCTTCAATTTTTCAGTCAGTCTTATTTACATAGTATGTCACATTGTGTATTATCATGGAGAGTTGAATGAAATTTGAAAACTAAAAACATTGTTGTATTTCAGGGTTCTTTTTCAGGGCCCATTTCATTTGATATATCAATATAACTTGAATCACCCGATTATTCCTGCAAGTATCACTTTGAAGTCTATCAGTGACTGGCTTGATGAACTGGCCGAATAATTTGTGGATTGAAGGATTTCGCTGAGATCAATTTCCTCTAAACTCTTTCATAATGACATGGAATACGGCATATTGATCTGGAAGGTTAGGACAACAAATTACATGAAAACTTAAGGAAACTTAGTTGATTTCGAACAGAAATTTTGAGTCGTTTTTGCCGAAGAACTATTTTTATTCAACGAACATATTCATGTTATATGATTTGCAAAATTTGGGCTTTGAGTGAATGAAGCTTGAGTGCATTTTTATAAAAACTATTTTCTTAGGCTAATATTTCATGATTTCGACTGGTCAATGTGTTTACTTTTATATGTAAGAATGAACTGCTACAAATATATGTAATAGTGTACCATGTAGCTTAAAATCTTGAAAATAGTCAGTAGGTACTGAAGAAAGAACTGAATTATCAGTCGGAAGCCAAGCGGTTCGGCGTGAGTGCTTTGTTCACTCACTTGTTCACTTGCTACCGTCCAACCCGTGTTAGAAATCACACGTTAAAAGGTAAGACCTCGTTAATCCTTAGTTCGCACAAGTTTCGACTTCTGAGGGTTGTCGTTCGTAGGGGTACGACAGCTGGTTAACGAAAAACAGATTTTTTTTAAACCGAAATAAGTGAAATGATGAAAAATTCGTTAGTGGAAGAGAATATGTCATACCAATTCCCATGACCCTTGTCATACAAATTCAATGTGTGAAGAAGATGGGTAACTATTTATTGAAATTCAAATGAATTGACAATATGGGCTGAACTAAATCAATCTAAAACGAAAAATGTTGTTAACAGATTTGGGCATAATTGATAATTCCTTTCCATTGTGTTGGTTTTTTTTTAAATAACCTCTGGTATTCCTTCAAAGCATTTTTCTGAGCACTAATACCGCAGTTCATCACTTCAAAAACTTCCAGTAATAAACTACTTCACTGGTTATAAGAGAAAAACTATTTTGTACTATTGCTCACTGGAACACAGAAATATCATTCGAACTTTCTCAATCTGAATAATAAACACAGCTCCTGAAGTGTAGTAAAGGGCAAACTGAAAAGTTTGCCCGGAAAAGATACTTCTTAATATAAACCACTAAAGATTCCTTGTCAATTCAATTTCAATTCATCAACTTATTCGATAACAATACATATATTTTGGTTACTGCTGTATAGAGGCATCTAATTTAGGAGCAGAAATTGCCTAGGCAAAGATGTCTGTATTGCATTTCGGCACCCTTCCAATGTCACATTGTGTATTATCATGGAGAGTTGAATGAAATTTGAAAACTAAAAACATTGTTGTATTTCAGGGTTCTTTTTCAGGGCCCATTTCATTTTATATATCAATGTAACTTGAATCACTCGATTATTCCTGCTAGTATCACTTTGAAGTCTATCTGTGACTGGCTTGATGAACTAACCGAATAATTTGTGGATTGAAGGATATCGCTGAGATCAATTTCCTCTGAACTCTTTCATAATGACATGGAATACGGCATATTGATCTAGATGGTTAGGACAACAAATTACATGAAAACTTAAGGAAACTTGGTTCATTTCGAACAGAAATATTGAGTCGTTTTTACTGAAGAACTATTTTTATTCAACGAACATATTCATGTTATATGATTTACAAAATTTGGGCTTTGAGTGAATAAACCTTGAGTGCATTTTTATTTAAACTATTTTCTTAGGCTAATATTTCATGATTTCGACTGGTCAATGTGTTTAATTTTATATGCAAATATATGTAATAGTGTACCATGTAGCCTATAATCTTGAAAATAGTCAGTAGGTACTGAAGAAAGAACTGATCTATCGGTCGGTAGCCAAGCGGTTCGGCGTGGGTGCTTTGTTCACTCACTCGAATTGACTGCCGTGTTGGTCGGTGGTTCAAGCCCTAGTCTGAACGATCGATCTTCACTTGCTACCGTCCAACCCGTGTTAGGAATCACACCTTAGAAAGTAAGACCTCGTTAATCCTTAGCTCGCACAAGTTTCGACTTCTGAGGGTTGTCGTTCGTAGGGGTGCAACAGCTGGTTAACGGAAAAACAGATTTTTTTTAAACAGAAATAAGTGAAATAATGAAAAATTCGTTAGTGGAAGAGAATATGTCATACCAATCCCCATGACCCTCGTCATACAAATTCAATGTGTGAAGAAGATGGGTTACTATTTATTGAAATTCAAATGAATTGACAATATGGGCTGAACTAAATCAATCTAAAACGAAAAATGTTGTTAACAGATTTGGGCATAATTAATAATTCCTTTCTATTGTGTCGGTTTTTTTGAAATGACCTCTGGTACTCCTTCAAAGCATTTTTCTGAGCACTATTACCGCAGTTCATCACTTCAAAAACTTCCAGTAATAAACTACTTCACTGGTTATAAGAGAAGTAAATGAAACGAAGAGGATTATGTGCCTCAAGTTCCTCAGTTATTAGCGATAAAAATTTCAGACTAACATTCTCACTAGGCGTGCCGGAAGAAATTATAACTGTTTATAGAAGGTTTCACTTATCA